>JAADWJ010000053.1:0-62694 GCA_023336165.1 Pythium monospermum
CCCCCCCCCCCCCCCCCCCCCCCCCCCTCTTTAGGCGACATCGCAAATGGAAGCTTCTGATCTCACCCCAAAATTGCCATCAGTGTCAACGTATGTTGTTTTGAGAGGGTAAACTTAGGTCTATTTAGTTGTGTTGTATGATTCGATGGTCATCTGCATATGGTAGTATAAAAGGTATTCGATGCACAACAAAGAAACTGAGAACATAGACACTGTAGATTTCAAACTGCATGCTACCCATTAGTAAATCAGCCTCTGACACCCACATTGTCGGTTCCGCATCGATATTCCAAAATGCTCTTGGCGTTCCCCACACCGACTCTCGCCAAGCTTTCATTCCATTGCCAACGCGGGCTATGACTGGTCCTTCATCTCGTTTTTGGTCTGGTTCATTAAGAAAATGCCACATCAAGCCGCAGTGTTTCATCTCCTACACACCTCAATCTGAAGTATACGCGGAAAAACGCGTTTCCTGTCGTTCATGGTGCAGATGCCAGTTGCGCAAATGTCTCTATGAGTGCGCTCGCCACACTGGACCATCCAATCTACCCAGTCGCTACTACCACAAAGCCCTTAGCTCTCGATTTCTCTCCTTACATACTCAGTGGGATGCTGTCGCCCTCTCTTTTCTTGTGGTGATGAATGACCTCCGCCCTGGAATGTATTTGCGGCAACTTCCGATGGGTTCCATTTTCAGTGGGAAAACCATCACTCCCATTGTTTCGTTCGTATCGTGTTCTTATCGGTTATCATCATGTCCACAAGAACGTTTTCCCTCAACCCATCCGAATTTCCTCCAATCCCTTCTATTCCACAAGTAATTTCAGCAAATGAAATGCCTCCCTTTTGTTGTGAAAAAGCAGAGGTCACTACACTGTCAGAGGGTTCCCTGTGTGTGGCCAATGTTTGATGGGAAATCCAACTCGAGCCATTTGAGAATCGGAAGACTTCACCACCAAGCAACATTAAAAATGGACGCTGTATTGCCACCGCCACCACCAACGACGACCGCGACTTTGTTCCGTCGCAACCGCATCCGCATCAAGGAGCTGTTCGCGGCCGGTTTGGCCATGGAAGGCCAAACTGTGACGGTCAAAGGCTGGGCGAAAACACTGCGTGAAGCCGGCGCAGGCGCGTTTGCGTTTCTGGAACTCAACGACGGCTCTACGTTCACGGGTTTGCAGATCGTGATCACGCGCGAGTCGACCGAGGGGTTTGAAGCCGCGCTGGACTCGGGTGGCGTCGGTGCGTCCTTCAGCGTGGAAGGTGTCGTGGTCAAGAGCCCTGCAAAGGGACAAGCCATCGAAGTGAAAGCGTCGAAAGTGGAAGTCTACGGTACGATCCCAGACCCGGCCAAGTACCCCATGTCCAAGAAGCGCCACACGCTGGAGCACTTGCGTGAACATGCCCATTTGCGCCCACGCAGCAACATCCACGGCGCCGCCATGCGAGTGCGCAACGCCATGGCGTACGCGACCCACCAATTCTTCCAAACGCGTGGCTTTCTGTACATCCACACGCCATTGATCACGGAATCCGACTGTGAGGGGGCTGGGGAAATGTTTAGCGTCTCGACCCTCTTGACCAAGCACAGCGATGGCAAATTGCCTGTGACTTCAGAAGGCAAGATTGATTACGCGCAAGATTTCTTTGATCGCGCCGCGTACTTGAGTGTCTCGGGCCAGCTCAACGTGGAGACCCATTGCTGTGCGTTGTCGGACGTGTATACGTTTGGACCGACTTTCCGTGCGGAAAACTCCAACACGGCGCGCCACTTGGCGGAATTCTGGATGGTCGAGCCGGAAATTGCCTTTGCCGACTTGACCGACAACATGAACTTGGCCGAAGATTACATCAAGTACTGTGTCCAGTACGCTCTGGATAACTGCGCCGAAGATCTGGATTTCTTCAACAAGACCGTGGAAAAGACGCTTTTGGAGCGACTCCACACGACCGTGGACTCGGCCTTTGAACGCATCACGTACACGGACGCTGTGGCGCTGCTCTGTGAGCCTGCCCATTTGAAAGCTGGCAAATTTGACAAGAAACCAATCTGGGGAACAGATTTGGGCTCGGAGCATGAACGGTACTTGACCGAAAAGGTTTTTTTGAAGCCCGTGGTCGTGTACAACTACCCAAAGGACTTCAAGAGCTTTTACATGCGTCTCAATGACGATGGCAAGACCGTCGCAGCGTGTGATATCCTCGTGCCTTTTGTCGGAGAACTGGTCGGTGGCTCGCAACGTGAAGAACGCATGGACGTGCTCATGGCTCGTATGGTCGAGTCTGGTGCCAACCCAGAAGAGTACTCGTGGTACTTGGATTTGAGAAAGTACGGATCCGTGCCGCATGCGGGTTTTGGGCTTGGGTTTGAACGATTGATCCGTTACGTGACGGGCATTGAAAACATCCGTGATGTGATCCCGTTCCCGCGGTGGCCAGGAAACGCGGCCTTCTAAAATGATGTCCAGTCCGTGAGTAGAAGGTCGGTTTGGGTCGTTTAGGTTGGGTTTTCATTTGGCTAGGCGCCTCTGTAAAGGAGAAGAAGAAGAAGGAGACGTCGCCTGGCAGCAGGCTTGTATTTGCTCCAGGACTTACATTGGAAATAATAAACAAAATGTTTTTTGTTATTATCGTGTGTATGCATATGAATATTTTTGTTGGACTGATTAGGGATGGCGGAAAAGGGTGATACATTTTTTGCCGACGTTGAAGCGCACGAAATTTTTGCTTTCGTACGAAAACGCGCATTTGTATTCCGAGCCGACGATGCAGTGCCACGTGGGCCCGTACTTCTCTTCCATCCACGTCTGGCCAAGTAGTGAACAGAGAACAGCGCGTGAGAGTTTTACAACAGCAAGCCCGAACAGATCGTTAAGGGTTCAGTGACCTTGATATGCTTGGCGATTTCTTTTTCCTGTGTAAACTGTTCAAGCGCGACGCCTGCCTGTGTGATGGCGTCATTCTGCGCAGCGGAACAACAGAATAAGCAAGGAAATAAGAGAGACTCTACTATAGCACGGGCAAAAAGATCTCTCTGTAGTTCGTTACCTTCATGTCGCCATGTTCATCCACTGCGCACAAATTAAATAAGAAGCAGATGACAACACCCCGGCAATGTCAGTGTCTGCTTCTCCCAACACTTCACAGTATGCACCAGAGGATGCGCTTTCTGTGTGTGTGGAGTGGCATGTTTTTTGTTGTTGGAATGTACGTACTGTCGGTATCCATTTGCTTTCCATTTTCGCGCGACATATTTGTTGGTGTTGTTGTTTGTTTGGCTTAAAAAATGCTGGGATGATGATCCATTTGTTTTCCGCGTCCTTTCACTTTTTTTCAGGATACCAATTCAACAAAAAATCACAGTGAATTGCATTCAAATCATTGAATTGAAATAAATAAGCCAATCAAAAAAAAGGCGACCTTTTTTTTGGCAGAGTTGGGAAGTAAGGACGACATCCAAGTTTTTGGCGCGCAATTCTGAAAAAGCGGACGAACATGACGCACGATTTGTCGGCGCGGATCGAATATTCCGAGAAATACGTGGACGACAGCCACGAGTACCGGTATGTACACTTAGTACTACGCAGTAGTAGTAGTTGGTGTTGTCGTTTGCTGATGTTGCTGTTGCTGTGTGAACGTGCAGCCATGTCATCTTGCCAAAGGAAATGGCGCGCAGCTTGCCCGACCGCTTGCTGACCGAGCAAGAATGGCGCCAACTGGGCGTCCAGCAAAGCCGCGGATGGGTCCATTACGCGATCCACAAGTGCGTTGACACCAGGGCTGCTAGCTAGCTAGAATCGCTTTCTTTGGGCATACAAACTGATTCTCGTTTCTATTGATTTCCTCAGACCCGAGCCACATATTCTGCTCTTTCGACGACCACTCGGCACGGATCCAGCGACTGGACGCATCAACACAGTGCTGGAAAAAGAAGCCAAAGACAAATACGCCCAAGATTTCCAGTGATAAAATAAATGTGACCACCCAACGACACTCACACTTTCCCAGCCCACCAGCCACGTGCCGGTACATGGAGAGAGCAAATAACATGAAATACTACGCACTGAAACACACAAACACACAAAAAGAACCACACCCACAAAAATGCGTACAGAACTCGTAAATGTAAAAATTTGGATATTTGTCGATGTTGTTTATTTGGTCCTGGTATTTCTGGAACCATATACAGTAGAGCCTGTCTTGCTTGTTGTCCTTCGTTTGGACAACTGCTGCGGCCGCTCTTGCTACTAAATCTACTTCCTACAACCTATTACTACGTAGTATTAATACCTGCTATTGGTATTACTAACTATTGCTACGGAGTATTAATACCTGCTATTTGGTATTACCTGCTAATATCGCTCAGATATCCACTTGCGATTGAGAAATATCGGACCGCGCTGCGAGACTTGATTTGCGTGGCACAGGTGGGAAATCTTCGCGTATCCGTGCTTCAATCTCGTCCTCCTCCATGCCCATGTCGCGATACCGTTGGATGGCTTGCAGTAGCGCGCCCAGGCTATTGGTGCCACTGGAAAGCCGCGATGGGAACCCGTAGCTGCTGCCCATGGACAATAACGACGACCGGTCAGTCAAGCCAAACTGGGGAACCGGCGGTGCCATTGCCATGTACGGCGGCGGCGGTGGCATATTAAACATTTGTGGAGGAGGATAATGCGTGGACGGCATGGCCATCTCATTGGCGATGGCTTCGTCATCTTCGTCGTCGTCGTCGTCGTCGTCTTCATCATAGTCATCACTATCGTAGTCGTACATCGAGCTGCGCGCTTCACTTGGCCCCAAGCTGGATCGGTTCTGATTCGGAGTCTGATTCGGAGTCTGACTCTCCAGCCGCGATGCTCTCATGGAGCTGCTGCCAATGATACTGCGGGTCATGCGAGAGGAAGTCCGCGCCATGTTGCCGCCGACAAGCTGGTGCCACGCGCTGCCATGGTTGCAGCAATCACACACGCCACCGGTGTTTTCTTGGCCAGGGATCCGCTTCTTCTTGTAGCTTGTGCAGCCACAAATCTTATCCGAATCACGTCCAAAAATGCATTGCCCTCGGCGTCCGGCTTGTGACCGCTTGGTCGCGAGCTCTTCCCATAGCAACGTACGCGCTGGGACGGGTTTCGTGGGCACAAGTCCCGCGGCGCGCTTGGCGGCAAACTCTTTGGCGATTTCTTCCAGGATTTTCTCGGCTTCCACCACACGGCGGTCTTTCGGGAGGCCGAGGGACGGTGGTGGCTGGTGGTATCGGTTATTTGAGTACTCATGCGCCATCGTACTGTGGGTGTTGGTGTGTGCTTGTGGGAACTCGTCCGACCACGAGGAAGACGAATAAGATGAAGAATCAGAAGAAGACGATGGGTCCCGGTGTCGACCGTAGGAACGTGTCTCGGCGGCCGAGTTGTCGGTGGAGACAGTGAAATCGGTACTGTGGGGACTGCGAGACGCTGGTGTCCACGGTCGCCGGTGGTGGTGGGAGGAGGAGCAGGCTGCTGACGTCTTGGTCCCGTTGGATTTGATGGTATGCGACGTGGAAGCTGTCGACTGCGGCTGTTGGTGTTGTTGTTGTTGTTGTTGTTGTTGTTGTTGACGTCTCTGGTTGTGGTGAGGTTGATTGCCACGGCCGCCACGTTGCTCCTGCTGGTAGCCGCCCTGATTCTGTGCTGACCGTTTGGAGTTTGGCAGTCGGCGGTCCACCCCTCCACAATAAGATGGTTGGTGTTGTTGTTGCCAACCTAGCAGTGGAATGGAAACGTCTGCTGGTCTTTGCTGACTCTTGGTTGCTTTGCCTCCCATGTTGTCGGTTGGGACACTCTCTCTTCCGCAATGGAGGGTCAAACAGCTGACCACCGCAACGCTGATGGTACGTCACGTGGCTCGACAAGCTCTATGCTTGTGGCCACACACACACGCAAGAAAAGAATGGCACACAGCGTCTGCGGCAGAGGGAATGGAAACACCCAAGCTACTATGCTGGACCAAGTCAGAACTTGGAATGCTTTTCCGATTCCGCTTCCGCAACAAAAGATGCACAGCGCAAAACTGGCAACACGCCGACGAGAGAGCGCGAGTGTGCGGAACGAACGAGGCGGACAAAAAAAGCAATTGAGGCAACTGGACCTTCTTCTTCTTGTTGCTTGAGGAGCTCTCTGTGTGTGGGAGGAGCTCTGTCTCTTGACTTTTGGCCGCGCTTTGTGCTCAAGTCGTCCACGGTCAACGCGCGCACACGATGCGACAACAGACAAAAGCCAGACTGTCCGAAAATAATGACTCGTTGCCTGATTATAACGGGAAACAAGGACACGGTGGCCTAGATTTGTCGGGCTTGTTCGGGATTTAGTGACATGACGAGTAATGGCCATGGTAGTAACCACCCAAAGTATCCCTTGCGATATGGACAACAGAAACCAGCTGGTTTTCTGGCAAACGGGAACGGGCGTGAGTAATTTGTTGAACTGTTCGGTTCGGTTGTCGTGCAACTCAATGCCACCTTTGCCCAAAATCCGGAAAACAATGGAACAAAGGAAACTTCCCCTCTCGCTCCAAGCATCGAATTGGCATAGCGAAATGTGAGCGACGTAAAAAAAACTGAGCGTCAAGGAGTGGAGGCCATGATGGATCGCTTGGTCCAGGAGTCCTCGGCTCCCAGTCTGCTGGGCGTGGACTGTGGCGCTGGATGTTTCGGATTTCTGTCCGGTGGTGCAATAGTTTCCGCATTCGAGAGGGAACCCTTTGGGGTGAATGACACTGTACCATGCACATAGCTACAGTATTTTCCATTCAGAATGGCCTGGCTTGAAGCTCTTCGCGGAATAAGATTTGAAAAATTGAGGCCAGCGGATATTCTGCTGGCTCTGCGAAAGGCCACCGGAGAGTCCAGTGATGGCTGACCCTTTCCGAAATGAGAAAACAAAGATGTGGGAACTGGAGCCAAAAAGATCGGAAACGTTGCAGTGGCAAGCTGGCCACCATACCGAAACGGATGCTTACAAGTTGCAGTGCAGAGTGTACACAAACGCAAAAGTCCCGTGGCGATCTGACCGGTAAAGTGTCGTCAGAGGAAATTCAACAATACCGCTCAACTGCAGCACTGCATGCGCCATGCAGTCATGCCATGACCGTCTCCATACTGTACAAAATTCTATCGGCCCTGCGTTGCTCTGGCCATCGAACGCGAAGGGATGAGCACGTTGCGCGCACGCACTGACAAAATTTTGATTTTCAATCGATGTGCAAACGCCGTTGTTCGTGACTCAGGAATGGCGAATATCCGTCGCACAAGAGCAGCGGAGCGGCCATCATGACAATCCAGAGATATCCATAACTGTCGTGGAATGAGTTCTTATTCACTTCGATCGCCATCAGAGTCTCACTTGAGTCAGGGTCAAACGGAATCAAAGACTGTATGCGACCTTTCGCAACACGAAATCCAGATCGTACTGTATTACCCTCATTACAGCATATCTAACAATACAGGTTTTCGATTTCCGACTTCCACAACAAAAATTTGTCAAGGAAAAGCGACAAAAGATGGCGGTGAGGCAGCATGGCAATCGTTCTCTCTCTCCTGAGATGCCCTTTCAATGGGCAACTGAACAAGTGTATGGTCTGTACTACCTCCATGTGTATACAGTATGCTGAGAGTCTACGTGGCGTGACCGACCATATGGGAGCACTGGTCTTGGACCACGACGGCAATGTGCTTTCCTGCTCAGGCGAATTGCAAGGAAACGACGGCGAACTCGCCGCCAAGACCATCTTCTCCATCCTTCAGGTATGTGTGCCATATCCCCCCTTAAACTAGTGTCTTGTATTTTCTAATTCAATGGCGACTGGATCACTACGGGCGATAGGACGCCGGTAACGTACTCGACACACAGGGGAAAGAAGTGCTGGAGCGGCTTGTTGGTACGACGCCATCACAACTGCCACCTCCTACAAACAGCACAGCACTCACCCCCTCTTTTCTTGCTCTTCTTGTGTAAGTCAACTTCCCGTCGTTCGACTACGTCGTCACCCACGACAGCACCAACATCTACATCGTCCAGCGCGTCAAGACACCAGGATGCCAAGCCGAATAAGAAGAGAAAAAAACAAAATGAACAGCTCATTTCAACCGAAATAATAATTAAAAAAAATATGCAAACGAGACTCTCTGTCACTCTGCCTAGTCTTCAATGGCGAGCTTTTCTTTCAAGAGCTGTTTGTACTTTTGTTCTCTCATTTCCAATTCGTACTGTTTTTGCTGGCGTCGGTATTCTTCTTTTTCTTGGCGGCGCTTTTTTTCGGCATTTTTCGCAGCAATCAAATCCATTTTACGATGGGAATTGGTTTTTTCCAAGTCCATGAGCGCCTTTAAGCGCCGTTCTTCATCAATGATCGCGCGCTTTTCACGGCGCAACAGCTCCAAGTCGGGCGACTCGGTCAGTGCCTTCAAGATCACTTCTTGTTTGGCTTTTTCCGACCGCTTCGTGAGCTCTTTCGAGCGGCGCGCGTCTTCCATCGCACGCGATTTGCTTTCTTCATCTAATCGCTCATTTTCTGCGACTAAATTGACTCGAAATGGTGATTTCGATGTTTTTTGCTGCCATTTGGCAAGTTGCAATTGCCTGTATTTTTGCTTGGCGAGCCGCTTGTCGCGCTCTTGTTGTTCCATGGCCATTTTGACTTGGTCCCGTTCCATGTACTTTTTCGAAAGGATCTCGGCCGATTCGGAAGGATATGACAATCCGACTACAGCAGGCTCATAGTAATACGCAGACGTGGAGTCGGAGTGGTCCAGCGCATTGCGGCCTCCTTCGTCATCGTCTTCCTCGGAGAACTGCTGCTCGCCTTCTTCTTCGTGGTCGCCCTGTTCTTCGTCGACGAACTGTTCTTGTTCTTGCTGCTCGTCAATGTCTTCCTCTTCTTCACCGTGAGAGAAGCGCGTATCTGTTGTGAGCAAGGGAGAGGTGGGAAGGGCACATTCAGAACAGTATTGTGTTAGTATTATTCTCAGAGTAGTGTTGACAAGGGGCCCCCCACAGGTGTGGCGCGTACCAAACTCATCATTCATCGACGACGGCATTTTCGTTCGGGCGCTGTTGGGAATGCCTGGTTATACTGCGTTGTGTGATCTATCCATCAGAGAGGGCCGCCATCATCATCAGCAACACCGTCAGAAATAGAGATGGCTCCGAAAATATCATGGCTCGTTCAATGTATTTAGCTTAGCTCAAAGTGTAGCCATGTCCAAAAACCCATTTGGGCATTGTGCCAAATTAGTTTTCTTGGATTTGAGCCCGACCCAGGTACGGTAACCATTCTTAGCAGGTACACCGCGCCCACTGTTGGAACTCCACACCTCCCGAGCGGTACACTGGCAGAGCGCACCACGTGCGGCCACTTCCTTTTTCTGTGGCCAGCCGGTCACGGATGTACTGGCGTACGTCCTTGCCATTCGCCTCTGTGTAGACCCAGTTCGTAAGACACTCGCTGTCGTTTGGGTCATTCGTGTACTTCCAATGGACATTCTGGTCGCCACCAGAGCGGTACGAGTTGAGCATGGCCCATGGCTTCGACTCAGGGATACACGAATACGGCCCATTGGACTTGGAATTGTAGAACCAGTTGCTCACCGCACCCATGGGCTTCACACAGCCGGCATCCGCGGCGACGGCGAGTACCAGCACACTGGACAACAGCGTGGTGATGGTAGAGAGCGGCATCCATATACTTTGACCAAGCTGTGGAAAGATGGGAAATGCTGCCCAACAACCAGATAGGAGGGGTGACTACAGAGTATGAGTTTGCCTCCACCACTCAAGTGGTGAGCTGATATATGGGAAGAACCCACGTGGCGTTTTGTTTCTTCGTTTGGAGACCTCATCAGGCGAGGTATTCTTCGTGAGGTTGCCACTCGTATTGTACTACGCTCCCCGAACTGTACATTCGTATTGAACTCATGTCAGGAGTTTCGAGCGAGACTCGAAGCCCCAATACTATTGGCAATAGCCTCATTTGAATTATTTGGGTGTGGTCCACATCAATTGGCGCCTTTTCAGTTCATTTTTCCATCAAACACAAAACAAGAAAAACAAGAAAAAAAAACTTCGACTTCCTTGGTGTGCCAAAGGACATTTCCTGTCTGTTCATATCCCACTTGGCGCGAATCTTGTCGACGACAGCAAAAACAAACAGCATGGCCATCAACACGAAGCAGCGGTCACCATCGACTGCGCGGGCCTCGTCTCCTAGCTCCGATAACCAGAGCAGCCACAGCGCCGCCGCCATTCCAAGCGAGGAAGAGCTCACGAGTCTCTTTGATGAAGCCATGACGCGGTCATCTGCCGCTTCCTCGCCAGATGCAGCACCGTCTCCATCTGGAACAGCAGCCAAGCCCATCACAAAAGACGAGCAGCAGAAATTCCTCAAGGCCATGCAAGAGCCCGAGTTTCGCTCCCTATTGAGCGATTACATGAAAGAAATCTCCGACCCAGCAAACCGCGCCGAGACTGAAAAGTACTTGGCGCAACTGGAAAACGAACAGCGTGTGCCAGAGGATAAGCTTCTGATCAAGCCATCGCCTGGCTTTGTGGTCAAGACCAAATGGCTTGAACAAAACGAAAAGCTCTTTGTGAATATCTGCAGCAGCGAAAAGCTACAGCCGCCATCCAGTACCAAAATCCAAGGCAGCAGTACTGGAAACAGTAAAAGCGGCACTTCGTGGAGTCTTCCGTACTCCGTGGGTCCAGAGCGCATGGAGCATGACAAGGCCGGCAGCATGGCGATCACGTACGATGTCTGTTTCCACCCACGCACATTGCAGTTTGCGACCATGCAAAAGCCCTACCGAGATATGGTGGTCAAGACTTGTTTGGATGCCATTGAACCGTTGGTGCGCAAATCGCAAAACAAAATGGACGGCCACGTCTCCCGAGAGTATCGAGTTTTGAAAGGCGTGCTGTATAAATCAGGCGAGCCTGTCACGATGTGCTTGACAACCACACCATCAGCAGCACCAGCATCACCACCAGCTACAAATAACAAGAATAAGAAACCACAAGAGCCAACCACGAGCAAGCCCATTGAACGGCTGGAGCCAACGAACAGCTCCTACAGTGAGCAGGAGGAGAATTCGATTCGCCATACAAAGCAAGAGACTGTAGCAAGCAAAAAGCCGCTGATTCAAGAAGTCTCCGAGTCCCAAGCTTCTCCTCCCACAACAGCGCCGTCTTCGCTGCCTGCGCTAGAGTACCGTATCATATACCGAGGCAAGTTTGAGATGATGGACCACATGCAGGGCTCCTTGAATACTACTCCTGCAACGGCACCAGCAGCAGCCAACAGACCACGTGAACTGGTCGTAGAAATTTCATTCCCAACGTTCTCAAGTGCCAAGGGCATCCATTTGGATGTGAATGACAAGGCTGTGAAAATCCACGCCCATGGGTACTCGCCTCTGGATATTTCGTTGCCATTTGCTGTTTTGGAGACCAAAGGAAGTGCGAAATTTGACAAAAAGGCTCGCAAACTGGTGGTCACATTACCCGTCCAAGCTCCCGAGCCACCGGTGGTCGTGAGCCGCATGGCGATCCAAGAAGAGGAGGAGGACCAAGAAGAGGAGGAGAAAGAGGAGAAGGAGGAGGTAGAGGAGAAAGAGGCATCGCCAGTTCCTACCACTCGAGAGACATCCTCACGACCACCACCACCTCAGGCAACTGATGCGTTTGCGATGCTCCGTGAGACGGCGCTGATGGTCGCGAATGACCCGTTCTACTTGCCACGGGAGGAGTCCCCAGTACCAGCAGTCGAGGTGGACGTTTGTGAGTCAGGGAAGCCCACCACCAGTTCGCTGGATGAAAAAATCCACGTGCATATCGCAAATGACGCAAGCTATGACGATTTGCCGCCTTTGGAAAGTTGCAGCGAAGATGAGGGAGATGAGGGAGAGGGAGATCATGAGGAGGGAGAACAGCGGGAGCAGAGAGAACAGTCGACAGCCAGTGTGGTGGAGGCGGCGGTGGCGAAAGTGGAGACGCGGACGACGCCGGCTTTTACGATCAAAGAGACGCCAACGTGCTGTTCGTACTTAGTGGAGGTCGCTGGGGTGGACCCGACAAGTGTCCAGTTGGTGTTCCCAACACTAACTTCATTCCGTTTCCAATTTGGTTCTTTGCTCCCGGAGGCGCCGCCTACAGAACACTTCCAACAACAACTGAACCGAAATTTTGAAGTTTGTGGGGAACAGTTGCTCTTCGAAATTGATCAAGAAAAATGTGAATACGATATCGCGACCGAGAATGTTGTTTTGATTCTCCACAAAAAAAAATCGGGAGAACCAAAAATCGTGGAGACTGTTCCACCGACAACAACACCAACTTCCACGCCAACAACAACAACAACAACGCCAAATTTGACGCCAACAACAGCACCAGCAACATCAACGCCAACTTTCACGCCAGCTCCAGTCGTTCGTTTCCAAAATGACTTGCTGTACGAGCTGGATTAGCCACAGAGAGATCCAAGTAATAACCGCAAAAACCAAATCTATATTGTATTTCTCTTCTTCGTTCCATCAACGTCACCAACACCCTCCTCCTTCCTCTTAGCCTGCCTTGCTCTTCTTTATACGTTGGCCGAGCTCTTGGTGGTCTTCTTGTTCTTTCGGAACGCATCCAACAGAGTCGAGTACGTTTGCTTGGGCAGTGCGAGTTCTTTTTCGATCATGGCCTTAACCCGCTTCTGCTTGGCCTGGTCCTGTTCACTGGTCGTAGCAGCGGCCGCACCATTGCTGGTGCTGTCTTGCTCACCGTGGTCGCCAAAAGAGGCACTTGCCTTCTTCCGCTTCTTGTTGTTCTTCTTGCGTCCTTTCTTGCCACCCAGCAGCTCATCCTCATCACCAGCAGCTCCATTACCCGTCAACGCGTTTGCCTTTGGCAGCATCTTATCCATAAACGATCGGTACAGCGACGTCATGGACGGCAGCACATGCGCTGGCGCATCAAACAGCGCGGCGGTCGAGTCAGGACTCGCGCCACTCGCCGCAGCGTTTGCCGACACCGAAAGGTACTGCTTCTCTCTCGCAAGAGCCTCTTGCCGTTTGGATTGGAACTCACTGCGCGCCTGCTTGAACATGGCGGCCAGCGGCGTCATCTCTTCCTCTTCACCCGCTCCATCTTGGGTGCGCAAGGCCTTTTTATCCAGCCGCTGGTCACCGACACGCCACAAGTTGGATTCTTGGTCCAGCAGCAAGACATCGCCATTCTTCGGGTGCACTGCAAGCGTCCAGATTTCTTCATTTTCTTGCGCGAAGGGAACCCGCTGGATTGATGTTGGCACGGGTGTTTCTGGGTCAAAGCTCAGCAACACGTATTCGTTTTCAGAGGGGATCTTGATGGCGACCAGGAAGTCATTTTCTTTGGCGACCAAAAAACTCGATTTCGCTGGCACAATGTATCGCCACCAAAGCGACATGGACAACAAATTCCAGACTTGGATCTGTGCGCAAGTCTTGACGACCACGTACGGGGAGGTCGCGCCAGGGAAGATGACTTGCTGGACAGCGCTACCATCGGCAGACGCCAGCACACCACGCAGCGCCATGGTGCTGAGGTCCCACAGAGTGAGCAAGTGACCATACGCGACCGCGAGCAGCGAGCCGTCGCGCGCAAACTGGATCGACGTGATGGCCGTGTCGCGAAACTTGACGACCGACTGGCAGTGCCACACAGTCGTGCTGACTTCATTCACCACGGTCTGCGCGTTGCTACTGGAAGCCTGTGGCTGCCCTGGGACACTTGAAGCCGTGGATGACGCGGCCGTGACGACCGTGGTTTTCTTCCATACTTTAAACTCGCCCTGTGCATCACCTGTGACCACGATGCCGTCACTCGAATAGTGGGAGTAACTGGAGGGGCAGAACGCAAGCGACGTGACCGCGGAGACGCCATGCGGCGCGTCGATCGCCGTATGCACATAGAACGACCCATTCTCGCGCCTCTTCCAGAAGCGAAGCGCCTGCTCTTCACCCGTGGTCGTGGTCGTCGTCGCTTCGCCTTGCGTCGGACGGTGGAGCGTCACCAGTTCGTGGCCATTTGGACTGAATGCGATTTTTTCGGCCAAAATTTGAGGCATTTCTTCGTCTTCGGTGCGCGTAACCTGGTTACGCTCGGTCAGCGTCACACTGAACAGCACACGGTCTTTGTATGGTTCGTAAAACTGCAGCACACCGGCACTGCTCACGCCATTCATGGGCACTGCGTGCGTGAGTGGGTCAAAGACAAGCTCTTGCCATGGCAGCGCGGCACTTGCCTGCTCACCGGAGCGCGCAAGACCGATCGATTGCCATTCTTCTTCTTTGGTGATCGGGTTATACTGGAAGAGTACGTTATCACGAAGGGTTACAGCGTAGCCCGACCCATACGTATCCACACGTGTGGCGATACAAGTCAGTGGCGCGGACCGGCGAGGCAAATACGAACGCCTGCCTGACTCGAGTTGCCATGAGACAAGCACATTCTCCTCACCACCAGAAAGCAGCGAGTTGCCATCATGCGAGTAACTCAGACAGCCCACAGCATGTGAATGCCAGTGCATCTTGGCCGTGGACGCGGCTCCCTTTAAAAACCGGAAAATCTGGCCCAAAGAATCACCAATCGCAAACTCCATCGCGTCATGTGGGTGGAGCGCAAGGCAGGTCACGTCCCGCAAATGGGAAAGCTTTTGCACCGCGACTGCACGGCCCATACCCGCGCCGCCGTCTTGGTCCCGCACGACTTTGAGTGTGAAAACACGCGCACTCGCGACAATGACAATGTAATCGCCATGGAAATAATCCTCGTCGTTTGTAGTGGTGGTAGCAGAGTCGCTGTTGTTGTTGTTGTTGCTGGAAGTTGGAGGCGCGTAGCTCAAATAGCTTTGCAACGCTGCCGCGACAAAGGGTACTTTGGTCTGTTCTAGTAGCGTCCGCCCACGTCGCTTCTTTTTCATGTTGAACTCGACCACCGACCAGCGCGTCACGCCCGTATCGACTGGTGTCGCCAGGGATGTCGTCGCGTCCTCTGTCTTGTCTTTCTTCTGCTGCTGCTTGGCAGGCGATGAGCCTGTCGTGGCGGTCGTCGTATTCTGTGGTGGTGGTGGGGTCTTGTCGATCGCGCTGCCACCGGAAATCACGAGCACCAGCATCAGTGGCGACGCGACACTCGCGCCCATCCAGAGGATCGGCGCCTTGGCATCAAATTCTTGAAGCATTTTCTCTTCAATAAAATCCCACACGATGATTTTGCCATCGGCGTAACTCGCGATCAGCTGCAGCGCATTGTATGGATGGAGAGCAAGCGCCGTGACATCGACGCGCTCCAGCGCACTACTACGATGGCTATCGCTGTCTTGTTCTGCTGCAGAAGCAGCAGCGTCATCTCCGCTGACAGTACCCGTCGTCGTGGGGAGCGCAGGCTGCTCGGAGCGGATGCATTCATGGAGCACTTGGCCGTTCTTGGTGTTGAGCACGCGGATCACATGCGCTTCTCGCTGGAAAAGGTATTTGCCGTCTTTTGCATACAACAGCGCAGGCGCAAACGCCTGGCGATGCGCAGCCGATGAGCGCCGCGTGTTGAGCTGCTCCGGAGCCATGGAAAGCGACGTCGCCATTGATGCGGCTACGAGGGTTACGAGGTGCCTGCGTGATTGATTGCTTTGCCTCCAAGAGACGTTGGCTTTGAATTGGGTCATGTGAAAGCCCACCAATCAATTTCGGCTGGGGAGCTCGCAGGGTATACTTCTGTGCCAAAACAGGGTGCGTTTTTCGCGTGTATACTATATACACTATACACCTTTAACTTTAGTGGGACCACTCCCCCATTTTCGAGAATTGTTGGCAGAAGCAAACGAAAAACGAAACAAAAAATGGCGGATATGGATGAAGAGTTTGCGCGCTTCCAGGCAGAGCTGGCGGCGCTAGAGGAACAAGCCAAGCCAGAAGAGCTCCAAACCAACAAGCGCGCGAGAGAAGATGACCAAGATAGCGATACAGCGCCTCCTGCGAGTGTCAAGAAAAAGGCAATCGTCACAGCACCCATCGTCATTGCCTCCAAGCCAAAGATCTACAGTGACCCTGCGCGGCCTGTCGTGGTGCGGAAAGAACCGCACGAGTACTCGACCACCAACAGTTATGAACGGTCGGAGCTTACGTCCTCCCAGGGCGCTACACACGGAGGAGGAGGTGCACTGAGTGGGTTTCCGATGGGCACATCGGGCGAAGATGCCGCTGGTGCGGAAGCCAGCGCATTCAAAAAGGCCGCGCAGCTTCCGGTACCTCGCATTGACATGCTCACGGGCACCTTGATGTCCAATGAAGAACAACAAATGATGAACATGCAGCAAAGTGTGTACGAATACAACCCGAACAAACCCGTGCGGTCCACAAATGCAACAACAGCAGCAGCGCAAGGCAGTGGTACCGGTTCTGGCGGCGCAAGAGACGCGCAGAGTGGCAAACAAAAGAAAAACTTGCGCATGGCTGGTGGCGATGTGTGGGAAGACCAGACGCTCGCAGATTGGCCTGATAATGATTTCCGTTTGTTCATCGGCGACTTGGGCAACGAAGTCAACGATGAAATTTTGTGCCATGCGTTTGCATGGTACGCGTCTTTCCAGCGCGCGCGTGTGGTGCGAGACAAATACTCCCACAAGACCAAAGGCTTTGGCTTTGTGAGCTTTAGTGACCCTTTTGATTGTGCCAAGGCGCTTCGTGAAATGAACGGCAAATACATTGGCAACCGTCCGGTCAAAATCACCAAAAGCAAATGGCAAGACCGTAATATTGAAGTGGCCCGTAAAAAGGCCAAGAAAAAGGGCAAACATCTCTTTTAATATCAATATTAGGTGGTGGGTGATGCTGTCGCAAGTGCGAGTGCAATATCTTCTTCTTTTTCTGCGATTTCTTCACGAACTGAGAGCCGTTTTGCTCGGATTTCTTCCATTTTCTCTTGGATATGGCGAATCTTGGCGCCATTCATCTCAATTTTGTCTTCCAGTTGGATGAGCAGCTCTGGTAGCGTCGATGTGACGGTGTTCTGGGTCATTTGCCACCGCTCTTTGTCTTCTTGGGTCTTTAACACTTGCTGGACACCAGCCAAATCAAGTTCTTTTTCTTGCTGCATGGCTTTTTCAAGCAGCGCTTCGTATTCTTTCAGTTTCGCGACGATCTCGTCATGCTCGGCACACGATTTCATGCGCGTGTACTCGAAGAGCTCATAGGCTGAGGCTAGTTCGGCTTCTTTCAGAATCAGATCTTCCATCACGACCATGAGCTTGTCGCGCTCGACGCGTGACGTTGCCAGCATGACGCGCTTGCTCTTTGTAGACCCATCGGGAGAAGAGGACGATGACAGTGGCTCTTGGAGCCCCTTCCAGGCATCGTCTTGTGGCACAATATGGTACGCCTTACTGGGCTTCCTCTCGCGCTGCTGGTGGTGCTGAGGCGATTGGAGATCCATCATCACCGGCACGAAGGTGGTGCTGGTCGTGGTAGTGTCGGGAAGCTGGTTGTTCATTGGCGTAGCTGCTCGTTTTGCCAGTTCTTCCAGGAAAACTTCTGATACTTGCACCTTTTCAAGATCTATGACTTCCAGGTAGTCAAGCTGTCTGCTAGGTGCGCAGGTACGGTAGAAAGCGCACTTAGTGGAGAGCACCGCTTTTGACTGGAAGGAAACGTCAAAGGCGAAAGCAAACCAAAACGCAAAAAGGAGACAAGAAGAACTCACGCTAACCACAATGGATGACATGGACTACGACGATGCTGGTGGCCACCACGATATGGACGACGAAGAAGTGCCAGAGGAAGAAGAAGAAGTGGAAGAGGAATTGTACGACAACGGCGAAGAAGGCGTGCAAGAGGATCAAAAAATTGCGATTTTGGATGAATCCCACCGATTGCCCAACACCAACCGCGTGACCACCAAGTACATGACCAAGTACGAGCGTGCGCGTGTGCTCGGCACGCGTGCGCTTCAGATCAGGTGTGTAGTCTCTCTATCTCTCTCTTTTACTGTCGCTTGGACGTGCTCGTAGTATCAGACAGCTCATTTTTTTTCATTTCTTGTTTGGAATGAAACAGCATGAACGCGCCTGTGATGGTCGATATCGAAGGCGAGACGGATCCGCTCAAGATCGCGATGAAAGAGCTTCGCGAGCGCAAGATCCCGATCATCATCCGTCGGTATTTGCCCGATGGGTCCTTTGAGGACTGGTCGATCGATGAGCTCATCATCGAGTAAAATCATCGCGTCGTATTTAGCAAAATGGAAAAACAAACAGGGGGCTATCCACTTGGGGGCCATACATCACACTACACACACATAGAGAAAAAGAAAATGAAGAAAAGATAGCAACATATACGCCACGTGCTCGCAGCATACATGGGAGAATGAATGGAATGGAATGGAATGCCTTGCCAACCCCATGACAACAGTTTTTTTTTTTTTCTTTTTTTTTTTTCATGTTTTCAAATAGTAATGGGCAAATTTTTGGCGCAGCAAGTTTTCTCTGTCTCTTGTTTTTTTTCTTTCCTTTTTATCTTTTTTTTTTGTGTTCATACAAAGCGCGAGTGTACACGGGGAAAATCTCGTCCACTCCTCCAAGAAGAGACCCCCGCGTCTCCACGCATCCAGCATCGTCAATCTTCCTATGCTCTGGACCGCCAGGCTATTCCCTGCGCTACTGGGTGTCCTATCGCTTAGTGGACCGTGGTCTGGCTCTCGCAGGCCGTGCCGTAGTACCCTGGGAAGCACTCGCAGTCGCCCACCTCGTAGTTGCACTTGCCTCGTCCGCCGCAGTCGCGGCCTTGCACGTTGCCATGGGCCAACAGCACATCGGGCCCGCTTGGGCATTCCTTGAGCGAGCAGTCCGGTCCGCGGTACCCTTGATCACAGTAGCAGCCCATTTGCTTGCTTCCGTCCCACGCACCCGCGTACGTCATCGCAGGTACACCAGGGCGCGCCTCGACGATGGCCTTGAGCGTGATGCAAATGCCGCGGCCGTTGCAGCTGTTTGGGCACATTGTACGCTCACAGGCCTTGCCTTCAAAGCCAGGGAAGCACTCGCAATGGCCCGTGATGTGGTCGCAGTATCCTTTGTTGGAGCACTCGACTTTCGGGTGGCCTTCGTTCACTGCGTGGGGCACACTGACCCACGAGATACCGTACGGACACGTGCGCAGCGAGCAGTCGGCGCCTCGGTAGGCGGGGAACGTGAGATCCGTGTCTTCATCTTGGCGCAAGTAGCACGTGCACTTGTCGTTCTTGCCGCAAGTGCCTTGCGCGTTACAGCCATTTGGGCAGTACGCATCGCTCTCTGGCAACTGGATGATGAGGAAGCCGATGAGGCTCACAAGCAGGAACGCGAGTCGCTCCGCACGCACCATGGTGGAGAGAAAGAGAGAAGTCTTCGGGGCTGCGCTACCGTCCGGTGTGTGGTGCAGTGGAGATCGAATAACTAACGTTATGAAAGCCTGTGAGTGAGCTGGCTGCGTGGCCTCCAAGTGACTGGGGGATGAGAGGGATGAAGGAGCGACGAGCAGTCGCCTTGCCAATGATCGGGCGCGTGAAGCGACGCCTGCACCTGAACAGCCGACCCATGGCAAGCCTTTGGCCAAGGGGCGTCGTTTCCATGCGAACCGTCGCCTGCAACCAAAGCCACGCGACGTGTGGTGCCTGCCACTGTGAGAGGGTAAAAGTAGCTTTTGATCTCTGGCGGTTGCACAGAGGTTTTTTTGATTTCCATATTCAGGATATGCTTTGTGGGATCGATCGTAAAAGAGTCAGAACTCCAAGAGTTCCTCGATCAAACAAATATCCACGACCTTTCGAGTTTAGAGCTTGTTTTCAACCAATCATGATTCATTATGGATGCGTTTTAACCAATCCTTACATTGATGGTTCCAACAAACCAATTCTATTTTGTTTTTATTTTTTTTGTGAATGGAACAAACGTAAAGTTGAGATTATGCGCCTATGACGACGGCTCGCTGTGTGTTGAGCTGACCCACGGTGGTACCGAGCCGACCGTGTACTGCAGGAGCTCACGTACACATATATTCACCACAATGGCACAATGCAGTTCGCAGCGCATCCATCTGACAGACAGAACCAGAAGGCGAGAGCTGGACGAGTTCTCATCACTGAATCGCTCTCGTTTGACCACGGCTTCCAAGGCGGTGGCCCCATGAAGC
The DNA here is from genome assembly GCA_023336165.1 of Pythium monospermum. Taxonomy (NCBI): domain Eukaryota; phylum Oomycota; class Peronosporomycetes; order Pythiales; family Pythiaceae; genus Pythium; species Pythium monospermum. The sequence goes on from JAADWJ010000053.1 coordinate 20,222, forward strand.
GATGTTAGAATGCGCGCTTTGGAGAGACGGATACGACGATGGCGAACCACAGATCGCATAAACTTCAGCCGTGGAGCATGTGGGAATGACGCTCTTCCCACTGGGAAGTTCCCACTGACATGGAGTGAGTTCCAGTTGCACTGTCCCATGGCTAGGACGATGCCAAGTTCACTCTTCCGACCCAAATGACGATGGCGCTCCTCGCTGATGGAACCTTGACAGGAAAAGCATAGAGCAGCCAACGGACCCACATAGCATTGCATACCATCCACGAACGGTACGCTGACAGGAGTATGGATACGCGACCGTATCGAGATCATCCACACATTCGGGTTTGACGACAGTCCAAGTGAAGTGTTTGCGTTGCCATGGCCACGCCACAAAGTACAGCTTCACTGGTCACTGGACCGTCGTGGAGCTGAAAGCTCTTGAGCAGTGGGAGAATAGTACGTGTTTTCTGACGTCGCTTCGGCAGTATGATGGATCTGTAGCTACAGTAGAGTATCCAGTGAGCTGTGGCTTCTTGCGTCTAGTTACTGTGCCTCTCTGTGGTTTGGTGCTCAATACTACCGGAAGCTAGATCGTCCAAAATGATCGAGTGTGTGAACACAAAAGTGATTTATCATAAAATGAGTTTTTTCGTAAATGTGTTTTTTGTGTTTTATTTTTTGTCCCCGATCTATCAAAACCAATCGTATGCACAATTCGACAGCACGGTATCCCACAATTCTTCTGGAAGGAGGCAAGAATGTTCAGTTGCGCCGCCTTTGACTTTAACACACTCCAGCGCCTTACAGGCTTGTGCTGCATCCCGAAACTCCCTTGGGTACACATCATGGAGAGCAGGTGTCCACGTTCCCTCGCGGTCAACAGAGGTAGCGATCAATTCGACATGTCCTTCCTGGAAATAGCCACAATGCGCAGTTTCTGGTTCATGCCATTTGCCTCGCAGTCCAGTTGGATGCGGCGTGAGTGTGTAGACAAACACATGGAGCTTGCCACTGGAGTCGTCCAGAAGTTCCAGTGAGAGACCCGTGGAAGTCCACGTGCCTGTCATGGTGGACTTGCGCGTGGCTTGCTGGACTTGGTCTTCCGAGAATCCAGAGACCTGACCATCCCCTGTGAGTTGCAGAGTGATAGTACATGGGTACAACATCTCACTGACTGCACAGGTGAAGCCAGTGAAGATGTACTTGCCTGGCGTGAGCCGCCAGACGAGAGGCGAGATGCTGGATGGAGTCACGCCTTGGTGAAGCCATCGCAGCGCGCATGTCGCAGGCAAAGCCAGATCCTGTGCGCGTGCGCGGGCTCTCGCGCGTCGTAAATGAGCTTTGGGGTTGGCGGTCTGGTACAAACGCAATGATCGCGATCCAGTGGCATCTGCATCGCCAGGTGACGGCAACTGCAAGTCGGCCTCACAGTCAATGAGTTGGCCTTCGCGCAGCCGCGACGAGAAGCGCATGAGCTTGAACTCGACGTGGCATACCCTCTGCTGCGCCGCCGCGTCGTCGTTGTCATCATGCCACGTCGCTGTGCCGTCCAGTGCGTACCAATGGAAACCCGCCGGTCGCCCTCCGACGAGCCGTTGCCCCACTGGAACTGGAACTTGAACTTGCACGTCACTCGCATTGATAATAGCAACATCAGCAGTGGAAGTGGGCTCTTGAGTAGATGCGTCTTCGACTGTTGCGGTCACTGTGCCGTCATCAAAGACTTGGATAGAGAGCTGTTGAGGCACGGGGAAGGCGGCATCCAATACGCAGGCAAAGAGCCACGTGTGGGCGCGCATACCGGTAGGTTCTTTAGCGTCAACGACGGAAAATGGGCAAATGCGCGGTTCAATCCATACCGGTGAGTCGGTCTGCCGCAAAACATTTCGCAATTTTTCAAAACAATCTCTTGCAGAGACGATCCATCCAGATGGTATTGACTTTCACAGTGCGGGAAATGCTAGTTTTGGTGGGTTGGGTCATCGCAAAAGGCAGGTTATACGATGAGACTGGCATATGTTGGGTACGGTACATGTCGGGCAACCTGATTTTTCGCAATTCTGCCTTCGTAAATCGATACCGTGGTTGTCATGTTATACCGGTAGTCACAAAAATGTACCAAAAACCCACCTATGTCACCTATAACAAATGCGTCATTTATCCAAAAGAACCTACATAATCACCAAAACTCCACCTTTATTAGTGGGCTGTGACTTTAACATATCATTCACTTTAACATGACAATTTCGGGTGTCCGATTTTTTTAATATATTTTTTGATTTATTTTTTTGGCATTCCTGATCAATTGCGTCTGCCCTTTGCAGTCCTACCCTACTGATTCCACCGGTACGCACTGCGTACAGTGAGTGAACTACGCACGACGATGTACATACATTGGCAACGTGCACTATTGCTTGAGGCTTCGTGCCGGTTGATACGTCGTGGGTTTGGTCACCAGCATCTTGGCGGCCTAGCCGTGGGTTGAGTAGTATGCTCTGCCGTAAACGCTCTTGGGTCCTGGTGGACGTTCTACTTCCCGTGGGAATTCTCCGCGTTACGCGCTGACACTGAGGCAGCCAGTTTGTTGGTTGTGTCAAAACCAATCGTAGGTGCAATTTGACAGCACGGTATCCCACACAACCTGAGGTAGTTGGCTGGAACGACTTCTCAAATCCACACATTGTTGGGCGGCATCTTGGAATTCGATGGGATACGCATCATGAAGCCGTGGCGTCCACGTCCCATATCGTGTGACAGAGCTCGCGACCAATTCGACGTGTCCTTCTTGGAAATACCCGCGCCTGTGAGTGTGTTGTTCATGCCAGGAGCCTCGCAGGCCACTTGGGTGGGGCGTGAGAGAGTACACAAACGCATGAAGTGTTTCGCCCGAGTCGTCCAGCAGTTGGAACGAGACATTGTCTGCGCACCACATTCCCTGGATCTTGGACTTGCGCGTGGCTTGCTGGACTTGGTCTTCCGAGAATCCAGAGACTGCTCCATCCTCTGTGAGCTGTAACGTGATTTTACACGGGTACAGAATCTCACTGACTGCGCAGGTGAAGCCTGTGAAGATGTACTTGCCTGGGGTGAGCCGCCAGACAAGAGCCGGAATGGACGGCGTCACGCCTTGCTGGATCAGTCGCAGCGCGCACATCGCTGGCAAAGCCAGATCTTGGGCGTGTGGGCGAGGACGGATACACCGTCGAAAGTCGGGCTTGCGAGTGTTTGTCGCTGTAGAAGCGTACATGTGCAAACGCGAGCCAAACTCGCAGTCGTTATGGGTAGGTGGCAACAGTTCGGCTTCACACTCCATGAGTTGTCCTTCGCGAAGCCGTGACGAAAAGCGCATGAGCTTGAAATGGACACGACACCGCGGTTCCTCTTCTCCATCAATGTCACGCCACGTAGCGGATCCATCCAACACGTAGAACTGGAAGCCTGCGGGTTTGCCAAACACGAGCCGTTCATTTGCCGTGGCTTGTGGTGGTTGCTGTGGAGCAGCAGCGTCTTGGACGGTGGCCGTCATTGTACCATCATCGTATACTTGGATAGACAGATGGTGCTTGGTAGGGAAGGCTGCATCCAGTGTGCATTCAAAGAGCCACGTGTGTGCGCGCATGGTGGCGAAAATGGGAATGTGGTCCATTTTCCTTTTTGGATTTGGATTTTGCACAAGCAATGGGAATGATGGTCATGGCTCCAAACCCAAAGAATGATGGTCGTTGAGAACATTCCCCAAAAAAAAATTGTGGAAAGATCACAAAATGGAAATGGGAAGTTTCCCAGTTGCCACCATGGCGGACGCCGCGGCTTCTTCAAAGGATCGCGCCGTGACCTTGCAGCGCATCGACGAGTTTGACTGCCAGGGCTTCTTTGCGACGAACCAGACGATTGCTGTTTGCTGTGTGTTCCGTGCGTACGAAGATGGTACGCTCACTGGGCAGCTCCGTCCAGTTTCTCCAGCCCCAAATGATCCGGTTTGTTACATGTACGACGGCCGCGCATCGAAGCGCGCAAACGATTTGATTGCGCCGAAGCAAGAAGAGCTAGTGTACGATTGCTCCTTCAAAGTGGTTCGCGTTTGGCGCAATCAACTGCGGAGCCAATTCCTGGTCGGCCACACGAGGCTCTCACGTTTGCATGGCATTCAGGGCCATTATGTGGTCGTAGGGGGAGGTGACGAGCGGCCGCTCGCACGAGAAGTGGCCCTGCCGATCCCATTGAACTTGCTTCCTACCGACTACAAGTCGGTGCCGCTATTGGAGCCCATGCTGCCTCTCATGCCAGGAACGTATCGATTGAAAGGGTACTCTGTGACCTCCACTGGCGTCGTCTATGAGTGCACTGTGGTGTTGCAACTCTTGGCGAACGGATCACTTCAAGGCACATCGTCGGATGTGTTATTCCCACTTGACTGCGCGTTGCGTGGGGAATGGAGCCAAGACCAGATCGCCTACACGTTGCAATACAAAGTCAGTGAGTTTTCCTCATCCAACTATATCTACACTATGAAACCGCACGCTGGTGGGCTTCGTGGAAAGTGGGCCCACGAAGACGGAGCGCGCAGCCAGCGAAGCAACGAAAGTGGACACGTTGAACTATTCATCCAAGATGCCAGTCGTATCTGGTCGCCTGCGTTCCACCGGCTGTACCCTCGTGTGTTCAAAGACGCCACCAAGTTGTTGCTGCTCAAGGCCCTGCGCGCTCCAGAACGAAGCTGCTACGCGCTACCGTCGGCTGTATGGCAGCATGTGCTCGCGTATTGTGACTACCACCACTTCTGTATCGATGGTGATCACCAGCAGGCAGCCATGGCGGGGTAACACGACCACACAGACACTACCGGTAGGGTATTTTTCCTTGGAACTGTGTTTGGTGGATGTATCGATGCAGCTATTTGATTTGATGAAATTCATCATCGAACGTTTTTATTGGCTACAACTACTGAATATTATCCAATCAAATTGTATATCAAACTCCCAAAACTCAAACAAAAAACGAAATTGCCAAACGAACCAAAATGGCGAGCTGCAGCCACCACGGCGTCGTCGCTTTTCCAGTGAACGAGACCACGCGGACGTACAAATACACCGTTGTCGTTACGGACGAGGAGCTGTCCATTTGCATTGGAGGACGCTGTGACTGCGGAGCAATGGCGATCGATGGCGCTCACACTCGCCCGCTCTGTCAAAGCCGACAATGCGATTCCACAGGCAGGCATTTCTGATTATGCGCATGTGAGTAGGATTTACGGCACCTGCATTCGCTTTGCCCACGCTTGGTTCATATAGTACGACTCTGATACTCTTATATAGCGCATCGTGGAGTGCCTGTCGGATGCCAGTCAAACATCGTCGCGATCGTTTTCTCCAGCATCGGATGGTTATGCCGATCTGGCGATTTGCCAGACACTTCAGGTCGGCACGTACAGCACCCCGCTCGAGTATAAGTTTATACTGGCGTCTACCTATCGACCAGATCCAGAGGAGCGCATGAAGGATTTGCTGTCCCAAAATGAAGAACTCCAAAAACGGATTGAAAAGCTCACCAAACAAAACGAAAAGCTCACCAAACAAAACGAAAAGCTCACCGAACAAAACGAAAAGCTCACCGAACAAAACGAGAAGCTCACTACACAAAATCAAGCGCGTCAACATCCACCGCCGGCACAGCGCTCTCCGCACGCGCTAGTCGCGGAGCGTTCGCGTCCACAGCGAGCTGTCCAACGAAAGCCACAGTTGCCAGCCGATTTCCGTCGTGGCGGAGCCTCTTCTCCGGGTCGCTCGACAAATTCCATGAGCGGTGCAGCTACCGTAACGTGGTCTTCGGCAGCGCCATCTACACGGCCTGAGGGGCAGCCTGGTGTGTGCGTGGGCATCGACTTTGGCTCCACGGTAGCGCGAATGGGGATGCGCCAAGCGGACGGTTCCATAGACACTGTTTCGGTGCCATCGTAGGTGGCCTTCACACCCGCCGGACGGCTCGTCGGTGAAGCGGCCAAGAGCCAATTCATGGACAACGTCGCAAACACAGTGTACGATCTCAAGCGGCTGCTTGGTCGCCAGTTCAGCGACCCCGTCATCCAAGCCGCAAAGAAACAGTGGTCGTTTCAAGTGCTCAGCCGTGGTGCAGATGACAAGCCAGTGGTCTGTGTATCACTGGAAGGGCGGCGTCAGCGGTTCACGGGAGTGGAGATCGTAGCGATGGTGTTGACCGCGTTGATGGAGAGGGCTTCTGTCAAGTGGGGCATGGCAGTGAAGCAGGCAGTGGTCACTGTGCCTGTGTACTTCAACACCAGGCAGCGTCTGGCGATGCAGCAAGCCGCGACGCTTGCTGGGCTTCATGTGGTTCGCCTAGTAGACGAAACCAGCGCGGCTGCTCTTGCGTATCTCGTGGACCGTACCCAACCAACTCCCACGCCGAAACATGTGGTGTTGGTCAACATGGGCAGCAGTGCCTGCAACGCGGCTCTCTTAGCGATAGAAGAAGGCGTCATCAAGGTCAAGGCGGCCACAGGTCTGGCAAACTTGGGTGGCGATGTCTTTGTCGATCGCATGGTCAAATACATACAATTCCCAAATGCGTCGCGACGTCAAGTGGCACGGCTACGGGAGGCTTTTCAACAAGCCATCCACCACCTTACAGCCCACACAGACTTGTGGGCTCCTGTATGTGTCGAGCCGTTTCAGCTTGGAGTACTCATTCAACCATGGGACATTTGAAGAAATCTGCCAAGATCAATTGGATCGACTGGTCACGTTGATCGGCAAGGTACTTGAGGACGGTAGCTGCCTCTCCCAAGCCATCGACGAATTCGTCATAGTCGGGCAAGCCACCCAGATGCCATGTGTGCGTGACAGATTGGCAAAGGAGTTTGAGCCAAGAACGACCGAGCCTGTGGAGCTTCCAGTGGATGCGGTGGCGGTCGGTGCGACGATCTGGGCTGGTGTCTTGGGCGGCGGCGGCTCGGACCCACAGGCTCGTACTGGTAATACTGTCCATGATTTGCAGTTTCTGGACGTGACACCTCATTCCATTGGCGTGGAACTTGCAGAAGGCGAGATGAAGATTGTGATCCCACGGAACACACCAATTCTACCAACACCAGGAGAGAAAAAGAGCGTGGTCACGTTGACTTCCAGTGTGGACCACCAATCGTGTGTGTTGTTTCAAGTCTTTGAAGGCGGAGCGCCCATCGCAAGCGAGAACCTTTTACTCGGTGCGTTTATACTGGACGGACTGGACCCTACCCTGAAGAAAGGCAAGCAAGAGATCGCTGTCTCTTTCAGTACACACATGGACACCCATTTAGTGGTGGACGTCGTGGCGAAGGAACAAAACCGACGGCCAAAACCAAAAACGGGAAAGAAGCGATTGAGAACAGACCAGTGAGAGCAGACCAAGACAAGGCAAGTCCTGATGCCGCCAAGGGCCCAAGAAGACGGGGCCTATGCCCTCCTCGCCACCAGTAGCAGCAGCAGCAGTAACGCTACCAGGCCCACACGGCTCTCTTGTGATGGGAGGGGTCAACCAACCACAGTCAGTGAGTCCTGGGCAAGAATTGTGTTTGTTGGAAATATTCATGTGGTCATTTGATTGATGAAATTCATCATCGAACAACTTTGATTTGCTAAAACCATCTCCATACTAGCCAATGAAAGTGGCGATAGAAAATATCCATCCCACAACAACAACAAAAATCGAAATTGCCCAAAATGGCGAGCAGCAGTAGCAGCAGCCACCACGGCATCGTCGCTTTCCCCGTGGAGGAGACCACGCGCACGTACAAATACGTCGTTGGTGTTGTGGACGAGACGCTTTCCATCGGCATGGAGGACGCGGTGACAGCGGAGCAGTGGCGATCAGACGCGCTCACACTCGCCCATTTTGTCACAGCGGACAATGCGATCCCATGCGCTGGTGTGTCTGATTATGCGCACGTGAGTGGGATACTACGTAGTATACGGTATCTACATTAGATTTTTGCCCACGCTTGGCTAATATACTACTACTCTGCTACTCTTATACAGCGCATCGTGGAGTGCCTATCCGATGGCAGCCAAGGAACGTCTCGATCGTTTTCTCCCTCACCTGTTGGTGATTTCGCCGCCATTCTGGCTATTTGCCAGACGCTCCAGATCGGCACGTATACCACCCTACTCGAGTACAAGTTTACACTTGCGTCTCTGTGTCGCCCAGATCCAGAAGAGCGCATGAGGGGCTTGTTGTCCCAAAACGAAGAGCTCCAAAAACAGAATGAAGAGCTCACCAAGCAAAACCAAGAGCTCCAGAGCCAACTACAAGTGCTGCGCACTGCAGAAGCGTCCATCGCGCGACCGTGTTTGTGTCAAGTGAGTCAACAAACCTCGCCAATTGCACATGAGATTCGCGCTCGTACTCGCCGTGTCGTTGCTGCTGCCTCTTTACCACCAATCGATGGCTCCTTGGCGGCTGCGACACGGTCGTCACCCTCAAGTTCAAATCCCGCGGGGACTCCATCGCGTGACGGTGTTTGTGTGGGTGTTGACTTTCGCTCCGCGGGAGAAAGCCTTCCAGATGGTTCCAGTGACACTGTTTCGTTACCGCCATGCGTGACGGAAAGCCATGAAATTGACGACGTCACAGGTGATGTCGAGCACTGGGGCTTCAAAATCGTGGTAAAAGAACAACCAAAACAAAGTCGACCGTCAAAACGAGTGAGCAATAAACGACCGACTCCACCACAGGAGGAGGAGGGGGAGGAGAAAGAGCAGCAAGACCACCGCACGGCCCGCCAAGGCTGGTCGAAGAATCGTGCAGCCCGTTCCACAAGAAGAAAAGTAAAAATGGAAGCGTAGTTTTTTTCTTTTTATAATTCGTTGTTTAATATGTTTTCGTCTCATTTTTTTTCATTTTTTTTGCGGCACTTGTCCACATGTGTGCTCTAGCTGTTGATTCTGCAACCTTGGCCACCACACTGGCGCTCCACGTTGACACGTATAGCATCCCAATTGAGTACAAGTGTCCGCTTCTGCGTCACCACCGGCCAGTTCTGGAAGTGCGCTCACGAGCGTGAAGTATACTTTCCCAAGTCGACAAGCTCACCAAGCAGATCGAAAAAAATTCACCAGGCTGTATAGGCCAGCGCCAGCGCTGAAACAGCAATCTCAGGAAGCGCCAGTGGGAAGTTGGGCACCCGCCAAGTGATTAGTGGACGCCACAGTTGCCGCTTCGCCTCGTCGCTCAACAAATTGCACGAAGCATAGACTGGTCGTCATCGATGTGACAGTTGAGAGTGAGGTAAGCAGCACCGTGAATGGACATCGCTGCAACAGTTGACTGCCGGTCGTACTACAAAGGGGGTGATAGTATCCAATGGAAACGGTGATGGAAAGTGCCCAAAACTATTTAGTGGACCATTTACAAAAACCATCAGCCCAAAAAAATGAGAAGCAACGCCAGCATGGACACCAGCCAAGGTATCGTCGCTCTCGCTGTGGATGGAAGAGACCGCGCGTTCAAGTACATCGTCGCTGTCGTTGACGACACTCTGTCGATTGGGATGGAAGACACTGTGACTGCCGAGCAGTGGCGGTCGGATGCGATGGCTCTGGCGAATTTTATCACGGCGGACAATACGATCCCACGCGCTGGTGTCCGCGATTATGCACAGGTGGGTACTGGAGCTACAGCAAATGGGGAACATCGTGTCCACCGCTCATATCTAATGTTCTCGAACTCTATTGCGACCCACAAGCGCATCATAGAGTGCCTATCTGAAGCAAGCGACGCGAGCTGTCGGTCGTTTTCTCGCTCATCTGGTGGTGCTGGTGATTTCGCCGTTCTGGCCATTTGCCAGACGCTCCCCATTGGCACCTACAGCATCCCGGTCGAGTTCAAGTTTACTCTTCTTTGTCGTTGCCGGCCAGATCCAGAAGAGCGTATGCAAAGTTTGCTCTCACACACCGAAGGGCTCAACAAACACAACCAAGAGCTCCAGCAGACCACCAAAGATCTCAAGGGGCAAATCCAACAGTATCAGCAAGCAACGATAGACGTCGACAAGCTGTACCAACAGCTGCAGCAGACAAACGAAGTTCTCGCCAAGCAAAACCAACAGCTTCTTGGCCACATTCTAGCGCTTGAGAAATATGTCAACGAAACGCCCAACAAAAACAAAAACAGCCAAGAGCTGCCAAGCCCAGTGTCCGATCAGCTCTCCCGGGAAGCGTGAGTCGAGGAGCAGTCGCCTCCATCGTGGGATGATGCGTGCGTGGGCATCGACTTTGGCTCGACCGAGACGCGGATGGGGATGCGTCAGCCAAACGGTTCTATTGAAACGATTTCGATCCCATCCTGGGTGGCGTTCACGCCCACCGGATGGCTCGTGGGTGAAGCCGCCAAGAAGCAGTTCATCGACAACGCTGCCAACACAGTGTTCGATATCAAGGACCTTCTGGGTCGCAAGTTCAGCGACCCGATGGTGGATGAGGCCAAGAAACGGTGGCTTTTCAAAGTCGTACAAGCGAAGTACGACACCCCAGTGATCTGTATAACACTGCAAGAGCAGGACCAACTGTACTCTGTTGGAATAGTTGTGGCGATGCTGTTCAAGGCGTTGATGACCAAGGCGGCCGCTGAGTGGGGCACCGCGGTGAAGAGCGCAGTGGTCACTGTGCCTGTGTATTTCGACAAGGCGCAGCGGCAAGCGATGCGGGCAGCAGCAACGCTCGCTGGTCTTCAAGTGCGTCAGCTGGTGGATGAGACCACTGCGGCTGTCTGGGCGCGTGAAGTGGGTCTTACACTACGAAGTGGGGCTCCTCGAGTGGTAGTGCTTGTGGACATGGGCCGCAGCGCATGCAGCGTGGCCCTCTTGACGATCCAAGACGGTGCGATCAAAGTCAAAGCTGCCAAAGGACAACCCAACTTGGGTGGCAGCGCCTTCGTTGATCGCATGGTCAAGGACACCAAGTGCAGAACAACAACGCCGCGGAACGTCGCACGGCTACGGGAGGCTTTTGAACAAGCCATCTACCACTTATCATCCCACGAGCAGGCACGCATCGACATTGAAGAGTCGGCGGATCGTTTCCGGTGTGTGTACTTTTTTGACCGGCCCCAAATTTCAACAAGTGTGCGAAAATGAAATCGACCACGTGGTGGCATTAGTGGACCAAGTGCTGGTGGACGGTGGCAGTGGACGTGGACACGTGGACGAACTGGTCTTTGTCGGTCAAGCGACTCAGATGCCATGCGTGCGCGATACGTTGGTGAAGGAATTTGAGCCAGCATCGACGGAACGTGTCCAGCTGGCACTGGATGCGGTCGTGACCGGTGCGACGATGCAAACCCCCGAGAAGAAGCGGAAAAGAACCGAAAAGAAACAAGTCGCTGTCAGTGACCAAGCCACGGCCACGGATCGTGCCGTACGGTCGAAACAGTGAGGGCCACGTGGGCCACAGGCACACAAAAATGGAGCCAAGAAAAAAACGTTAAAGAGGAATCGCCATGGTAACACGAGAAAAAAGGCCGCTGCTCCGTCAAGATGCATCCAGCGCGTTCCATGGTGGCAACAGTAAAAAAAAACGAAGCGTATGTATGTGTGTCTGTGTGTTTTTCTTCTTTTTTTTTTGAGGAAATATCCAATGAAAAAAAATATTTTGTCTCCCTATTTTTTGGTACCGTGTCTCCTCTGCCTTGCACGTTCATGCCTCAGCCGTATACACCAAATATCCGCCTTTCGTTTGAGACGAGTTCTTCCAACGACCAGTGATGTTGTGGATTGTAATGCTGGGTGTCGCGGTATTTCCCAGTGGGTATCACATGATGCGCCATGATTCAGTTCAGATGCATGGCCTTTGTGCCGCTACATTAATACAAATCTGTCGATCCCGTTCACACAACAAGGTACTCTTGTGAGATCCGTCTCTTTCAAACCAACGATAATGACAAAATGAAAACACCATGTGCCAGATTTCCTCCATCTGTGGCTGGACTCGAGTCCCAACCATTTGTTGGCAAACTGCAAACGCGTTTTGCATCGTACGTCGTGTGTGGGAGTGGTCTTGCCACCGCCACTGGCGCGCCATCGAGACAACCACTGCTTCACAAGTGCCACTGGAAGAGCCACTTTCCCACTGACCATCGATGGCCACCGCCGTGGTCGTCGTGGCTGTGAATCGCATCACATTATCACCACTACCACCATCGATCTCTGCCTCCCATGAGAGCGAATCGCCCCTCCACTTTCCATGGAGGATAGGCGATGACTCGCCATTGATATTCATTGTGCCGTGGAGTCCTTCTTCAGAGAGATACAGAGTGAAACGGACGCCTCGAATGTCGCCCATGGCAGCATCATCAAAGACCACCCCGTGGAGCTCAACACGACCAACACCAAGCGAACTCAGTGAATGACAACCAAGCCAATGAGAAGATGCAATATCACCACTGCTATTTCCATCTGTAGGCAAAGCTCGCAGCTCGAAAGGGTGGTTGTCGTGGTGGATCACGTCGTCTAGCTGGTGGAGCTGTTGCCAGGACGAGCTCCAAGCTGAATGGCTCCATGTTCCGACCAGAACAAGAGCCTGCAGATCAAGCCGCGCTTTGCATACAACCGACCAGCACTCTCCAATACCCAGGGTTTGCACAATGCGGAAGCGCGCGATGTAGACGTCGCGCTGGGCGGTTGAAACCATCGCCGCTTGGCTATCAAACACATGAAACTCAGGCATGTTCATCGGGCTTGTCTTTCTCTCTTTCGGAGACGCGTCTGCCGAGTGGATGGGCTCTATGGCTGCGTACATGGTTTCACCTTCATATACGCGTACCCTCCAGCTGTGGTCGTGCGCCATAAAGCCGTCCACGCGCCCGTGAAGGCGCACTTCGCGGTAGGCTGTCTCCATTTTTCACTTCGTTTTTTCCGATTTCCTTTGATCTCCTATACCGGTATCTTACCGGTTCTCAATTTTGTGGAGGGAGCCATGAATTTGTGGCCAATCAACAAACAATTGGCATCGGTTTTAAATCAATCACAATCATGGAAAGAAAAGGACGACCTTCAAGAAAAGAAAATAGACGAAGGCGATGCTCACAGCGACACAGCCGAGAGCGTCGAAGAAGCGCTCGCGCTTGATGAAGTGGAAGAGCTAGAGTACATCGGCCGCATTGGAGGCTTTCTCAGTGAAAAATGTACTATTTACTTGCGTTTGTACCATGACGGCACACTGGATGGCCACGTACGGCAACGCAAAAAGCGCCAACTCCACGGACTCAAACTGCTCACGACTTCAAAGAAGCACAAGCGCATGTCCCTAGAGATGACCAACGACGAGGCCGTAAAGAAAGAGCACGGCCGTGATCAAGGGTCGCAGCTTTCCATTCACGCCATCGTTGCACAGTTTGCCTTCGTAGTTGTAGTAATACGTGACGGTTTTTGTATGCGGATACGTCAGTCGGTACTTGACCAGTGAGCCTTTCCGAGTGCCAGTGATTGGACACGTGCGTCCAGACTCCCTGGCGGTCCCTGTGACTTGGTGGCCGCTGAGGAACTTGAGCGACAGTGTCGTCAAGTACACTTGCCCATCGGAATCGACGGTTTCACCACGGAACACGCAGCAAGCCGGCACCTTCATGGTCTCTGTTGTTGGTGTTATTGGCGGTGGTGGTGGTGGTGATGGTATTGCGGGAGATTTCATCACGCTGTTTCGTGGTGGCCCACGGCTGTGTGTCCGCGCGGGAGAAGCCTCTCCCGGGAGAGGTAAGATCACTGGGACCTCTACCGCTTCTTCGGGAGTTCTTTTGTTTGCAATGCTGGCAGTGTGATGGAGTGGTGGGAGATGCAATGGGATCTCGGCCACCACCACGTCTTCGGCATCGTCACTGTTGCCTCCACCGCCAGTCGTAGCTGCTCGCCACCACCGCCCAATGAATCCTTTCGACCATGAGAGCCGCCCGACACAGTGGACACGCGTAGCTGCTCGCGAATCGCAGTGGGCGAGTGTGAACCGACAGGTGTAGACTTGCATCGCCTGCGTGGATTCGCAATGGTCAATCGCGGCCTTGCCGTTCTCCACGAACCAGTCACTCTCTGTATCCGACGAGAATGGCGGCTCGTGGATCAAGCCCAAGAGCGAGCCGTCGTCTAGTACGATGAACTTGGCCGTCAACTGAGCTTGCTCACCATCGGGGAGAAGCCCATTAAGCGCGCCTGTCACAAGATACGCAGCCACGATTTTCGGCATTTTTGTCGTGGTTTTTTTTTTTTTTTTTTTTTGGAGAAATGTTGGTGAACAAACTGTGACAATCACTCCTCACTACTAGTGTATTTACAAAGGTGATCGAATAACAGAGGTATTGTTCTATCATGAACGATATGGGTACAGTTTACCTAGTTTCGCAAGAGATACAATTCTTATTTGTGAGATCAACCCATTGATCATCAACTCCAAGGAAGAAGCCGAAGGCAGGAGATGGCGGAAATCGATGCGGTGAAGGAGCGCTGCCTCGTACTGGAAGGTGATGAGGTCGACACGGCAGGCCACGTGTACCCAACGACACTGCGCGTGGCGATGCATATCGACGGCGCAATCACAGGCGTGTCGATCGAGAATGGCACGCCGTGCGAGCTGATGGGAACGTGGGTGGGTGACAGCATCAAGTACAAGCTCAAGTACAATGTGTACGGACATATCACCTACTATGTGTATGAAGGAGTACGCGTCCACAGTGCGGACGACGAAGCGGAACAGTGGAGTGGCACGTGGAAGTATGAGAAGAAATCTGCTGATGAAGACGATGTGGAAGGGACCTTCCAGTTTTGTACAACATAGTAAGACACTACCTAGCAGGCTAGCGTAAGTAAGTAGTGTTGTATACGTCCTCAGCACCCGTTCGTGTCCCTTTGTTTTTCACCGTGGCCGCCGTCGCAAGTAGTTGTCGTATGCAACCGGACCATCGATCGCGATGAGCTCATTCGGTTTGGCACACAAAACCCGCCATAACAACCGCATTGACCACGCGACAACGGTGATATAGCAGCTGTAAAAAGTCGAAAGCAAACGGAACTCGACATCGTGGCCAAACATGCGGCCTTCCCACACCACGCGGTCATAGATATTGACCGACGACGCGTTGAAGATGAGCAAGTGTGTGAGGACCCCTGTGGACAAGACCAATGCCAGCACGATGAGCTTGCGCTTGGCGTGTGTGAAGCCTATGCGCTGTCTCACGACGGGCGTCAACGCGTCGGTGCAAAACACCCAGTGGGACCACACCCACGAGAGCCCAAGAACAAGCCAACACGACCGTCGCCAGCCGAAAAAATCAGCCACAGCGATGTGGACGAACGTGAGTTGAGACGAAAGAAACAGAAAGTCAAACGAGGAGCCAATTTCGACCAAGAGCTGACGCTGGCACAGCGCCAAGCAAATCCCTGCGTAAACACAAGTACATGCAAGCGCCACGAAGAGGTCGTAGTTTCCCGTGGCTACTGGCGTTGTGGTGGCGGTAGGCTCGAGAGGCGTGGACGACGCTGTCCGTACCAGGTGGATGAGTCGTGTGACCGCTGCGGCAAGTAAGACAAGCGCCGCTGTCCAGCCCATGGCGCCCAAGATGAACCTCTTCAACTTGGTGCTTTCCACGACCACCCAAAAGAAAACTCTTGGATCCACGACTCGACGCGCAGTGATCGGTGGGATGCATTGCATATGGTGCAGCTGCTGAACAGCAGGCGCCAACTGGCTGTCCATGGACGACGCAGCCGCGGACGGTCCCAGCGGGTTTTGTTGTTGGCCTGGATCCATTTGCTGAAATGCAAGTGAGCACCGGTAGCTCACACAGTCCACGACGCCTGCCGTGGACGTCTTGAACAGTGTGGCTCGTTTGCGGTATACATTTCGCAAGAGAAGCGCAAGAATGGTGACAATCCCATTGGCCGCGACCATCCGCGCTTCCAAGCGGTGGGTACCGTACTGGAAAACAGCAAAATCTGCCATCTCTGGGACAAGCTCAAGCGTGGTCAAGCACCCGACGGACACCAAGCACATCACGACAAAGCTGTTGATCACGGTCAAGCGACGCACGTTTTGGATATTGGCATCCAAAAAAATATTGACTTGATTCGCCACGAGCGCTACGAAAAACACGAGCATGCGTGTGTCGGCAAGCATGACCATGAGAACCACAGGCGCCACCGAGTTGAGCGTACCAAAGAACAGTATGTCAAAGGTAGAGGCCAGTACTTTGACGATATCGTAGCGAAGCGCACCGACGACTCGCAGCGTGCCTGGCAGTCCTGTGATGAGCCCGATGATGCCCAGCACTTGGCCGACGCGGACGGGCACCACGACGACGACCACGTAGAGCAAACAGGTAAACAAGTACCCACTAAAGAATGTGAGGGGCGAGCAAAGCGTCCGCTGCTTAAGGGGTCGTCTATTGGCGTCGGGGGCAGATGTGGATGATGCGGATCCGCTCAGCCAGCGGGACTGGAGCGTGATTGACAGATCGACGATAGGCAGCTCACGCGACGGCTGCACTGAGTAGACCCATTCCATTCGATCGCTTAGAGCTGTGAGAACGGGTCCAACGTGGGAGTGTGGCTGTTGATGGCGATGGGGATGTACGGAGGCCACGGAGGCCACGGGGACGACAGCGGTGGACGCCCAGGACGGCGACGAGGCAGGCATTCTGTATTCCCAACGCCACGCCGCGCCAGAGAGACAGACAGAGAAATACAGTCAATTGAACATCTCTCACACTGATCGGCATAGCCGTCAAGAAGGTTCTCGAGTATTAATAATAGACGATGGCTACGATACTGTGAATGAATGCAAGTCCGTGGACCCCGGGGTCCTACATGAACTGAGGCCACTATTGACAACGTCTAGACCAGTTGACCATCACTCACGGTAGAGAGTGAACCCAAACCAAATCAGACACTCAGTCGGTGGCACTCGCATCATTTCTCAATTTTTCTTTCCTAGAACTCCGTTCACACGCGCTCTCTCTCTCTCTCTCCATGTCGCCCAAGGTCGGCGCAACGTTTGATGTGGAAGGCACCATCACTGGCTGCTCTACCATCCCACCGCTTCGAATCCAGTTCACTTTGCTGGACGATGGGCGTTCGTGGTTACTCGGCGTCGCCACGCCACTGGCACCAAGTGTCAAAACCCAGCAGATCAGCATCCAGAATGGGTACGCAAATGAAGATCTCTTCGAGTCCACCAGCGACCACCCAGTGTATTCGTGCCGCTTCACGTTGATCTGCTACGACGCCCACGAGGCGACCATCATTGGCTGTGCGGCGCGGCTCTCGCCGACCACAGGGCTCATTGGCCGATGGAACTATGACGACACACTGGGCAAGACACGCGACGGCGACTATGCCTTCACCATGGAGCCAGTTGTCGTTCTAGCTCCAGATCTACTGGATGCGAAGGAGCAGTCAGCCTTACAAGACGGCCTGCACTGGGAAGACGAAGACAGCTCATCAGAAGGCGTCGGCTTATCGGAGCAAGACGAAGACCGAGAGCTTTTCTTTGAGGGTGAGGCCGTGGACCTTAGTGGCCATGTGTACAACGTGCAAATGACGGCGACTTTTTGTGCGAATGGCCTCATTAAAGGCATTTCCATGGAAAATGGCAACAAATGCCACTTGGCAGGGTCCTACGATAAAGAGCTCGTGGAGTTTCAACTTGAGTTCCCTGTGGGTGATGAAGGCGACGTGGCTGTGTACCATTACAAAGGCGTCTTATCAAAAGACGCTCTCACAGGAACGTGGGAGTATGAGAATGATTTGTCCGGTACGTTTAGCTACCGCTGTGTATCCAGTACTACTAGTACAACCAGTGGTCAACGTGGTGATGGAAAAGCCCAGCTTTTGACACCAGGCAAGTACGTTTTCACTGGCTGTGCGACTTCCGATGACAAGACCAAGTACAAGTCGACACTGACGCTCCATTTACAAGCCGATGGCTCTGTGATGGGCCAATGCAAAGAAGAATCCATCGCCCCACAAGTGTGTGCGCTGGTGGGCACGTGGCAAGCGAGTCAGATCACGTACACGCTGACGTACACCGATGGCTGCACCGCCACGTACAAGTACACTGGCCAAATGAACAAGGACAAAAACAAGTTCACAGGCCGGTGGAAGAATACAGAGACGGCCACGCGAAGCAAAGGCGAGCGAGGCAACTTTCGTTTCTGGTTGGAGTCGTTTCAAGCGACTGACAGCGAGCAGCCAGCGAATGTGACGCAGCTAGCAGTGAAGGAGGAATCGCTTGGAAGCGAGGACGTGGTGGCGTGCCTCACGGCGCAGGAAGAGTGTGAGGAAGAAGCCCAGTCAAGCGAGCAGGAGGACGAGAAAAAAGAAGACGATTCTTTTGAGTTACTATCAAAGCCCGAGTAAATAAGAAAAATAGGGAACATGATTTTGGTTGGTATTATTATCATTTGACCACAAAAACAAAAACAAAAAATACATGGAAAACAAAAACATTTCACTGAATTACACTTCCTCTTTAACTATTTTAGCTGTTGAACGTGTTGTCCTCTTCTTGGCTGAGGAGCCTTGGCGGCCTCCACGGCCGCGGTCGTCCTTCTGCTCTTCTTCTGCTTCTTGTGGTGGGGTGGACCGTTTCCGGGTCGTTTGTTGTTGTGGATGTCGACTTTTTTCCTCAACCCGTACTTTCAAAACCAAATTATTATCCACTTCAAAAGTGACCTCAATTTCAGTCGGTTCCCCATTCTCCTGTTGCATCACAGGAGGGAGCAAGAACTCGCCCAACATAGTGTTCTCTGTCGCCACGGGAGCTTCTCCTTCCAAGATCCGAACCACAACACTGGCGTTTGCCGCCACCGCAGACTCGGATGGCAACGTCATGGCCACGGTCTTCTTTGTCGGCGTCGTCTTGTTGCGTGGGATGACTATCGTCACCATCTCATGGCCTGCGACCACCACGCCAAGCGAATGGGGCGTCACGTCCAGAAGCAGCAAATCTTCTTCCTCGGCGCGTGGCTGTGGCGACGATTCGCCACCGAGCACACCCGCCCAGATCGTCGCTCCAACCACTGCAGATTCCACTGAAAGCTGATGGAGTGGATTGGCCGTGGCATACTGGTCGTTCAATGGTGTGTGGAGGCAGTGCAATTGGGTCGCGCCACCAGCAAGCACAAAATGATCGATTTGATCGTTGGACAAATGACCATCACGGAGCACTTGGTCGATCAACTGCGTCACGCAGAACGTGATCTCTTGGCACATTTGTAAATATTTATGGCGTCCCAAATGGCACTCAAAGAAGAATGGACTATGTGAGAGTGGCTCGACAAGCACTTGGGCTGCTGCTGTGACTGCTGAAGAGGAGAGACCACGGACCGCATTCTGACAGGCCTCACGGATCTTTCCCATGTCGGTCGCGCTGCTCGTTTCTGAATCCAAGTACTTGATGAACGCATCGACAAAGGCATCGCCCCCTAGCAGAGGGTCGCCCACGGCAGCCTTGACCTCCAGGATTCCAGCCTCGATCTTCATGAGTGATACGTTGCAGCCGCTACTGCCCATGTCCACAACCACTACTTTTGATAAAGCAGTCGCTGTCCCAGCCAGCTGCGAGACGGTATAGCTGATGGCGGCCGCGCTTGGCTCGTGCACAAGGCGGAGAACGTGGAGACCGGCAAGCGCGGCGGCTTGGTGCATCGCCTGCCGTTGTGCTATGGTAAAAGACACCGGCACCGTGATCACTGCGTTGTGGATGACGACACCCCACCGCTTCGAGGCTTTCTTCATCAACTCAGTCAGCAAAATAGCGACAATTTCTTCAGCAAGCCACCTTTTCTCTTGCGCATCTTGCCTCACACAGACCAGTGGTGTATCATTCTCATCACAGATGACTTGGAAAGGCCACCTTGCCATCGCAGCTTGCACGAATGGGTCCCTGAACTTGCGGCCAAGAAGCTGCTTCAAACCGTACACCGTCGTGGCTGGGCACTTGCAGCTTGGCTGGCTCGCCAACCAATCGCCCGGTGGCTGTGAATGCGACCCATGGCGGCAACGAGATAGTGTCAATGGATCCATTTGGAAGCCGCATGCCCATGCGCATTTCTGTGGAACCAAAGTCGATGCCAACACACGCGCCATCTCGCGCTGGAGGCCCTTGATGAATACCGCTCAAGGGTGATGACCACATTGCAGAGGCACCACAAAATACAGTAGAGCGACCACGTGATGATGACCTTGCAGCAGCGGCATTGGCGCTACTACCAGCACGAGACGTGATTGATGGCGTTGGCTGAGCCGCTCGCAGAGGGCGAGACCGTGTCACCGACGCCCCGTGAGCGCGCAGCATCTGCACGAGGCTCTGGAGCTCTTCGTTTTGGTTGGTGAGCTGGTCGTTTTTCGTTTGAAGCTCTTCGTGTTTCTTTTGGAGCTCTTCATTTTGAGAAAGTAAGTTCTGCATGCGCTCCACTGGATCTGGGCGGTGGTGACAGCGAAGAGTGAACTTGTATTCGAGTGGGATACTGTATGTGCCAACGTGGAGTGTCTGACTGATGGCTAAGATGGCCGAGTCACTTGTCAATGATGGAGAAAACGATCGAGAAGCTGTGCTGTTTGCATCTGCGAGGCACTCCACGATGCGCTGTGCGCATACTAAGAGTGTCCGTTAAGAGCTGAGCCATCGCGAACAGGAGGTTGTAATTGGGGTTTTTTCCCCTTACCTGCGCATAATCCAAGATGTCAGCTTGTGGGATCGCGTTTTCCACCGTGATAAAGTCTTCTAGCACGATGTAGATGCTTTACTCATGTGCAATCACGTTACACTCGCCAACGGGTGGCGGTGTCTCTGGGTTCTCGAAGGGCCAAGTCCGGCAAGCCACGGGCAAGTCCAAGATCTAGTGTGCTGACAATGTCTCGGTCCAACCACTCGACGACTCTGTCGCTTCATGGGTTTGTCTACTCTCTCACGCCCCGTCCGAGTGGACTGAGAGGGTCCTGGCATGAACAGCACAGTCAAAAGCGTGGGTATTTCCAAGAAGGGCAGGTTGAATTGGTTATGAGCTCTCTCTGGCGCCATGGCTGTCCGTTGGAAGAATCCGCCACCAGCAAAGGCGGGTTCGTTCCAAGCAACTGGAGCTCAATGGGTAACGAATGGGACGGCGGCAGTGACGGAGGCATCTGACGACGTGCAAGTCACACAAACAATGTGATCAAGACCAAGCGGCAGCGCACGTGGTGGAACACCTTTGTGCGAAAACGACAGCTCATTCAGGTGGCTCTTGGAAGAAAAAAATAATATATTTGTCAGATTTATTTTTTTGACAACAAAAAAAAACACAAAAAATACAAACAAAAAAAAAAAAACGCCCACTACACTTCCTCTTGATCGATCTAGAACCCTGGCCTTGGTTATTCCAGGCTGTGTGTATGGCCCACCCAGTGGTCACGTTTTTTGTCGTGTAACACGATTCGTGGCCGTGTCTTGGTCACTCTCGCTGTCTTGCTGCTATTCTTCTGCTGTCGCTCTCGGTCGCTTGTTTGTCGCTTCTTCCAGTGGAAGCTTTTCTTCTGCGAAAGCTTCCACAACCAAATGCGAGTCCATTCCTGTACCAAACGTGAGCTCGATCTCTTGCGTCCCGCTCGCCATGGGGTGGAGCCCGTCCAGTGTAAACTCGCCCACGAGATTGTTTTGGGCAGCGACGCGAGCCTCTCCTTCAAAGACGCGGAACAACATACTGGATTGGTTCTCCATGGTGGACGTGAACGCCATGGTTCTTTTCGTGGTCGGTAGAATGAGTGTGTTCCGTGGGATGATGGTCTTCATCTCCCCGCCATGTAATTGGACGCCAATGGAATGGGGCGTCACATCATACATCACTGGATGCCCCACACCACTCGGCTCAGCATCTGTGGACGAGCCGGCTCGTCCACCGAGCACATCCGCCCAGATCGTCGCGCCGATCGCTATGGCGTCTGCTGCTAGCTGAACCGGCCCAGCAATCCTGGGCGTGAAGTAGCTGCCCAAGGTCTCTCGCACCCAGGGCATCTGGGTCGCTTGACCGACCAAGACCACTTCATCGGCGACTTGCGAGAGGCCACCGTCTGTCAGCACCGTGCCGATCAACGCCACCACTTGATCGATCAGATCTTGGCACGTTTCTTGGAAGGAGGCGTGGTCAAAAGAGTGCGTTACGCTGAAATCATCGCCCAACGGCGCGAGGCGTACGCATGCGTCCGTGTCGCATGATAGATGGCAGATGGCGTCTTCAAATGCATCACGAAGCCGTCGCATGTTGCGTGGATTTGTCCTGTTTTTCACTCGCTTGGCCATCAGTTCGACGAACGAGCCACCACCCAAGTTGAGCAGACCCGTGGCTGCCTTGACCAGGATCGTTTCTTGCTTGGCCACAAGGAGAGACACGTTGCAAGCGCCGCTGCCCATGTCCACCAGCACCACCGTTTTGAGCGCTCTACTTGGTAACGTCGGGTCTAGGTTGTACGTCAGCGCAGCTGCACTGGTCTCATTCACCAAGCCAACCACTTTAAGACCAGCAAGCGCGGCTGCTTGCGCCATCGCCTGCCG
The DNA here is from genome assembly GCA_023336165.1 of Pythium monospermum. Lineage (NCBI taxonomy): Eukaryota > Oomycota > Peronosporomycetes > Pythiales > Pythiaceae > Pythium > Pythium monospermum. The sequence continues at coordinate 42,771 of JAADWJ010000053.1, forward strand.
CTGCGCTGTGTTAAAGTAGACCGGCACAGCGACCACTGCGCTTGTCACTGTGGCGCCCCATTGAGCGTTGGCCTTGACTATCAACGCGGTGAGCAGCATGGCCACGATATCTTCAGCCGTGACCCGATAGCGGCACCCTTGCTGCGAAACATAGATCATTGGCTTGTCGAGGTGACCTTGCACGACTTTGAAAAGCCACTGCTTTTTGCGGTCGTTCACCACCGGGTCCATGAACTTGCGACCCAGGAGGCTCTTGATATCGAACACGGTGTTTTCCACGTTGCTGAGAAATTGCGTCTTGGCGGCTTTGCCTACGAGCCGTCCCGTGGGTGTGAAAGCGACCCAGGATGGGATCGAAATCGTTTCAATGGACCCGTTCGGAAGACGCATGCCCATCCGCGTCTCCGTGGAGCCAAAGTCGATTCCCACACAGACGCAACCCATCGACGAAGCGGCCACGGGCATTCCAGCGAGTGACGACGACCATCTGGTGGTAGCACCACCGCCAGCAGAAGCAGAGCTACCCACAGAACTGCTTGTAAGCTCGGCAGGCAGCTGAGGGTTTCTCTGAGCCCGTCGCGACCGCTCCACGACTGGCGCTTCCTGGGTAGCCTGAGAGGGCACGGGGCTCTGAAGCTCTTGGTCGTGTTTGGCGAGTTTTTCCAAGACATTTTGCTTGAGCACCTTCAATCGGCCATCAACAACATCGTGCCTTTGCGTGACGAGCTCTTGGTTTCTTTCTTGGAGCTCATTGTTTTGCTGGACGAGGTCTTCTGCGGTTTTGTCGAGTTGTTCGTTTCTCTTTTGGCACTCTTTATACTTTTTTGCGAGGTCTTCTTTGGCCTTTATGAGGTCTTCATTTCTCTCTTGATACTCTTGGAATATCTTGGCGAGGTCTTTTTTGGTCAAGTCGTGCTGTCGCGTGACCGTTTCCACTTGGGAGAGCAAGCTTCGCATTCGATCTTCTGGCTCTGGGCGGTGATGACACACAAGAGTAAACTTATACTCGACCGGGATGATGTGCGTGCCAACGTGGAACGCCTGGGAAACGGACAGAGACCCAGCAACAGTCGCAGCGGCAGTAGGTGATGGTGAAAACGACCGAGAACTGGCGTCGTCTGGATCCGATAGGCACTCCAGGATGTGCTGTATACATAGCAATTGGATAAAAGTATCAGCCAAGTGTGAAGCAGTATGGTCATGTTTTGCCATTTGCGGCAGTACAACTCACCTGTGAGTAGTCCCGAATGAAATACCCTTGGATCGCGTTCTCCACGGTGACAAAGTTGGCCAGCGTTAGCGCGTCAGCTCGCCACTGCACTCCTGTGACAGTATCCTCCATCGAGATCGACAGCGTCTCATCTGCCACAGCGACCGTGTACTTGTACGTACGGATACTCGTATCCACCGTGAAGGAGGCGACACCGTGGCTCTCCATGTGTTGGTTTGCTGGTCAAGATTGCTTGGTAAGTACTACACTGTAGATTTTGAACTGGCGTTCACAAAACAAAATTCTTTTCTGGTCGGCACCTGTCAGTTGAGTTGGGATGGCTCATCCATCAACTGCCATATCATCTTGTCTTGTGGGCAAGTACTGTCAGAAATCGACATTCTATTCGACCTCAAGTAATACTATAAAATCTGGACAGAAGCAGGTTGTGGCCTGATCGAAAATTCTATCTTCGATCCAACTTGCATTGTCAAACAGTGGTCCAAGAGAACGGCAAGGCCGGTGGTGATCCATGCAGACGATGCATAGTCTACACCTGTCGGTTCACACTCGCCCACAGTGATGCGCGACCCAAACCGGTCTTGTTTCTATTTCTCAGTGACCACGATCTGTTCCTTCTTGATCATATCCACAGCATGCGACGGCGCCTTTGGATAGAACCAATCTTGGCCGCAAAACACAAAGATCTTGCTCCACAGCGCACTCGGAAGCACGTGGGTGCGTTGCGAGCAAAGCAAAATACACTTGACGCGGTCGCGGAACAGTTTTGGGAACACTTTGTGGCTTCTTCTTGACCAGCGGCGCTGGGACTCGAGGATGGCGTACGAAAAGTGGCCCTTTTCGCCATTGTAATTGGCTGCTGCTGCTGCTGCCTTGTCGTTCTCCATCTCATCGTCGTCACCCAGCAACAGCAGCTCCATGTTGCACCACTTGCCATGGACCACGAGCCCGTCGCTGTCTAAAACGCCTCTGTAAAAGTACGCGCCGACTTCTTTCTTGACCACGTAGGCCAGTTCGTACTCGATGCGGGTGGGCGCCCAGTGGCCGTGGAGCTGTTGCGTTTGCTGGAAAACGAGCTCTTGACACGTGCCTGTCAACGAGCCATCGGAAAAAAGCTCCAAGTGGAGCTTGGAGGCGTACTCGTACCCGTCGTCGTCCATGGCTTTGCCTTGCAGTATAAAGCGACCGGTCGTGAACACGCGCATGGAGTCCAGCAGCAAGACCGCGTCGTCTTTGGTCTCTTCTTCTTCTGCTGCTGTGGACTCAGTTTTCATTGGTGGAGCGGTTCGCTGTGCGTGGACGCAAGTCAGTTCAAAGCTGCCGCGGCCACCAGCATAGCCAGGCGTTGACAGCGCCTCGTGGTCGCCGTCATCGACGTTGCGCCACTTGCCTTGAAGCACACGAGCTGACAGACTGTTGCCGTGGTCTTGCTGCTTGGAGTCCTCTTTGTCGTCATCTTGGTCATGTCCTGTTGAGACGCTAGCCGAGTACTTGAAGAGACCCGTGGCTTCGCGCACTTTGTACTCGAGCACGTACCGCACACGGCCAATCTCCCACGAGCCGCGGATCACACAGCGTTGTGGGTACGCGACCTCAGTTGACGTGCCTCGTAGCGTGCCATCCGAAAGCAACTCCATGGTCACGACGCACTCATCTCTTTTTGGTGGTGGCGCCACAACTGCTGCTGCTTTCCTCTTCCTGGATTTGGTTGTCTTGGCCACTGGTGGTGGGCGTCGCGCGGTTCCGTCAGGCAACGCATAGGTCGTGAAGCCACGGAAATGGTACGTGCCAGCAGTCAGTGGGTACAGCGCGAGTGGGTCTTCTGGTGCCACGACTGCAGCTTCATTAGCTGACTGTGATGGACCAGTGCGCCACCATTCAAAGACATTTCCAATCGTCACGATATTTTCGCCATCATCGCCACTCTTCCCATTGGAAGCCACTGGCTTTGTCTCTTGCTTGATGGCTCTGTCCACCATCGAAAGCGTCCACGTGCCATTCGCTGTGTCATCTGTGAGAAGCTCTGCGTGGCAGGCAAGTGTATGGCGGTCAATGTGGCCTTGCCGCTTCATCGCATGGAAATCACAAGCAGCGACGCCAGTGTCTGTCCGGCTCCACGTGCCTTGGATGAAGGCAGAGAGGAGCATGCTGTCCATGGAATCGTGAGCATGACCGTGCTCTTTCTTTGTTGCATCGTTGCTGTTGGTCGTCGTGGTCTCCAGTGCCATGCGCTTGTGTTTCTTCGAAGTCGTGAGCAGTTTGAGTCCGTGGAGTTGGCGCTTTTTGCGTTGCCGTACGTGGCCATCCAGTGTGCTGTCGTGGTACAAACGCAAGTAAATGGTACATTTGTCACTGAGGAAGCCTCCAATGCGGCCTGTGTACTCTAGTTCTTCCACTTCATCAAGCGCGAGCGCTTCTTCGACACTGTCCGCCGTGTCGCTGTGATGATCGTCTTCCTCCATTTTTTTTTCTTTTTTGGAGCTGCTCGTCTTCATTGTACGATTCTTCTGATTGGTTTAAAGTCTCTCTTGGGACGTCTGATTGGCTAAAACTGCATGCCGTTCCTCGAACGGAGTTGGTTACCCCTTCCCATCGTGGTGGTGGTGGTGGTGGGGGATCCGCTATGCAGCCGTGACTTCGTAGGCCAGTTTTCTTGGGCCCTTGGTGGGACTAACTGTTTGTATTGGAACGGGTCCAGCGCGATCAGGGGGTGCCGGCCGATGCAGCTGACAAAGGGATACCCAGAGACCAAGGTGGCGGCCAGGCAGGCAGTTTGTCGTACCTCACGACAACAGAAATAATGAAAGGGTGCAGGGTGCTCTCTCAACTCACTCAGGACGAGACGTGTGAATACCCGAGCAGAAACAATGCACAATGCACAGCACCCAGAGCAAAAAGCAAGTCACGATGGATTGAATTATCAAGCACCACATTCTGAGTCGTTGTGCTGTGTTGTTGGAGCACGTCTCGTGACCGTGCCTCTGTCTTGGCCGCTCTCAGTGGTCGGTTCTCAATCGCTTCTTTCCCCCTTGTGCTTTTGGTAGTCGTATTTGTTCTTCCGCCACGACGTCCACCACTAAACCTGTGTCTATGCGTGTACTGAAAGAGACTGCGATCTCTTGCTTCCCTTTCTTCATGGTAGCGTCCAGTCCGTCCAGTATAAACGCACCAAGTAAAAGGTTCTCTTTTGCGATTGGCGCGTCGCCTTCAAACACTTGAAACAACACACAGGATTGGTGGTCCACACTGGAGCTCAACGTGACCACGCTCTTGTTCTCTTCTGGTGTTGGTAGAATCGGTGTGTTCCGTGGGATCACAATCTTCATCTCGCCTTCTGCAAGTTCCACGCCAATGGAATGAGGTGTCACGTCCAGAAACTGCACATCCTGGACAGTAGTACGAGCAGCCTGTGGGTCCGAGCCGCCGCCATCCAAGACACCAGCCCAGATCGTCGCACCCATCACAACAGCATCCACTGGAAGAACAACAAGCTCAGTCGCTCTGGGCTCCAAATCCTTTGCCAACCTATTGCGCACACATGTCATCTGAGTAGCTCGCCCGACCACGACCACTTCATCGATGACTTGCGAGATGTGGCGGCCGCCATCGTCAAGCACCTTGCCGATCAGCGTGGCCACTTGGTCCATGGGGCCATGGCATTCGTCTTCAAATGTAAATTTGTTAAATTGGTACTCCAAGCCACAGGCACAGTGACCACTGCCTTCGTCACTGCAAGGCCCCACTTGACAGAAGCCTTGTCTAGCAACGCGGTCAACACCATCGCGACGATCTCCTCTGCTGTGAAATTACGTGGCCGTCCCTGCAGTGATACACGGATCACTGGGGTGTCAATTCCACCACGGTAGACTTGGAATGGCCACTGTTTCTTTGCTGCTTGGATGACGGGGTCGCTGAACTGGCGACCAAGCAGCCGTTTGAGATCGTACACTGTATTTGAGACGTTGTCCATGAATTGGTTCTTGGCCGCTTCGCCTACGAGCCTTCCAGTGGGTGTGAAGGCCACCCACGATGGCATCGACACAGTGTCAATGGAACCGTCCTCCAGACGCATCCCCATTCGTGCTTCCGTGGAGCCAAAGTCGACGCCCACGCACACACCATCCTGACTCTCAGGTCGTGTGTCCGGCGGTGCCGAGGACCACGTTGCGGTTGCACCATCGCTCGTGCAATTTGAAGAGCGACGGGGCGAAACGGTTCCGCTGATACAATACTCGGCTGGTAACTGTGGCTTTCGCTGAACAGCTCGCTGGCGACGCGACTGCTCCGCAACGGACGCCTGCTGAGGGCGCTGTTCCGGTGCTGGCCTATGAAACCTGGCCAACGCTTCGTTTTGCTTGATGAGCTCCTCGTTTTGCTTTGTGAGCTGTTCGACTTTCTTCTGGAGCTCTTCGTTCTGGGAGAGTATGGCCCGCATGCGCTCTTCTGGATCTGGTCGGTAATGACACAAGAGCGTGAACTTTTACTCGAGCGGGATGCTATACGCGCCAATGTGGAACTCTTGAGCGACGGCCAGAATCGCGGAATCCCCAGCAGCAGCAGCACTGGGTGATCGAGAAGTGGCGCTGCTTGCCTCCGACAGGCACTCCATGATGCGCTACAGATAGTAAATAGGATGCAAGAGTATTAGACAAGCGTGGATGGAGACGTACAGGCGTTGGCATTTGCCTCTTCACAAACCTGCGCATAATCACGGACGCCAGCGCGTAGGATCGCATCGTCCGCTGTGACAAAGTTTGCCAGTGTCAGCGCGTCGGACCGCCACTGCTGCGCTGTCACGACGTCCTCCATCCTAATGGACAGCGTCTCATCCGTGGCTACAACAGTATATTTGTACTTGCGTTCTCTTCCATCCACCGTGAAAGCGACAACGCCATCGCTCTCCGGGGTGCTATTGTCCTCCATTTTTGTTTGTGGAAATGAATCACAATTTTGTGGTGGACATTTTTTATCATCACTTTCATTGGATTTTATTATGTCATTTTCAGCCAATCATAGCTTTTGCAGGATTGAATTTGATCAAATCAAATGGCTGCCCGTATATTTTCCAACAAACACAATTCATGTCAAATGGTCGAGTGTCTGGTGGTGTGACTTTACCCCACCATGGCCACCTGCTGGTGCATCCCATCGATACAGAAGTGGTCGTAGTCACAACACGCGAATACGTGCTGCCGTAATGCCAATAATAGCGCGTAGCAGCTTCGCCCTGGAGCGCGCAAGAGCTTGGTGGCGTCTTTGAACACACGTGGGGACAGCGCATGAAACGCAGGCGACCAGACACGACTGGCATCTTGGGGCTTCGCTGGCTGCGCGTCGTGTATATACGTGTGCCCATTTGCCAAATGTTTTGAGCAACGTGGATAAAGCTCATGATTCTGACTTTGTATGCCAGTACAGTACGCTCGGAATGAATCAGCTGGATTTATAGAATCCCGCGGAAAGACCTCGCATTGCGCAGCAAGTTTGTGGCCCTCGGATGAGCTGGTCCAACATGCAGCGAACAGGACACACAAGAGAGAATAGCTTCCTCTCTCTCTCGCTCTTCTCCTTCTTCTTCTTCATAAAACCGTCCAGCTTGCTCTCACTATCCATTTCTCCCACCAAGCCCACATCCATTCCTCCACCATGGCTCGCTTCGCTCAGTTCTTCGCACTCACCTCATTTTTGGCCACCGATGTCTGGTCATTCGATTTCCATGCAATGGAGCTGACCAATGGGACCAACTACACCTCCTCGTCTTCTTCTTCTTCCTGGGGCGTCGCCGTCGTAATTGAGGACCGGGCGGCTCCAAAATGCACCGAGCGGAAGAGTGTGATCCACCAGTGGTGGTACGAGACCAAGGACAACGCACCCTACGGGCCCTTTGCGTGTACGACCGACTACGACACCCAGCCGTGGCGCATGAAGGCAGCGTACCGCTCGGGCGGCACAGAGAATGTCCACTGGAAGTACACAGAGGACCCACACGACCCAGCGTGTTTACCGTACTGGACGTACTACACGACCAACGGCAAGACCGCCAAGCTGCTCATCACCAAGCCCACGACGTATTACGGTGGACTCAAGCAATGGTGCGCATTGCCAGTGTACCGCAGAGGCGGCCACCGTGGGAAACAATGGGATTACTGTAAATGCGATTAGATAGAACCAAAAAAAAAAAAAAACTCATTTACGATAATATATTTTGTTTACGATAAAACACCTTCTTTTTTACATTTTACACACGACAATTTTGAAGATCCAAAAGCAAAATATCAGTCGCACCAAGGTCATCCAATTGGTCCATGATCTCGGAAACGTGTTTTTTTTCGACCATCGCGGAAACGGCAAAATCACCATTTGTGAGAATATTCACGGTCGGTGATTTACGGCCGGGCGTGATTTGCTTGGCCTTGTCCACGAGCTCTTTGCTGATATTGTAGGTGACCATTTTGTATTGGGTGGCCGCCAAGTACCCTTTGAACCGCTGGTGGATCTTGGCGACCAGTTTGTCATGCTGGGTATGTGGGTTTGCGATTAGCACAGCCTGCGAGTCCAAGATCGTCGAGACAATTGCCAAGCCAGCTGATCGCATGGTCGTGCCAGACTCTACCAAGTCCACGATGCCATCGGCAAGTCCCAGGCTACAGGCCGCTTCCACTGAGCCTGTCACGTATTTGATCTTGGTCTGTGGACCATCCACAGCTTCAAACTGCTTGAAATACTGCGCGGTGATCGATGGAAAACTTGTGACAATGCGTTTGCCAGCGAGCTCTTCCACAGACAGGATACCGTCTTTTCTAGGTGCTTGTACAGTCAGCTGGCAATGGCCAAAGTCCAGTTTCAGCAGCTCTACGACGGGTGTGGCAAGCGCACACTCGGCCACGATATCTTGTCCTGTGATGCCAATGTCCACGTTGCCTTCGCCTACATACGTCACGATATCTGAAGCCGGTAAAAACACCAACGTGATGGGCAGCCCACTGGAACAAGTCGCGAGATCCACGCGACTCGGGCGATCGTATTCGATGCCTGCGCCATGGAGAAGCTTGAGGATTTTGTCATGCAAGCGGCCTTTTTTAGGGATCGCGAAAAACAAATTGTCACTGGTGGTGGTCGCAGCAAAGGGTTGATGGGCTTTGGTAGTGAGACCCATACTGGGGTTCGTTTGTGGCAGTGGTTTCTTGTCTGTCGTGGCGGTGGGTGGCTCACTAATGGGGAGATACGGAGTGGGCGGCATGGCGCTTTTTGGCTTGGCTTGAGCTGGTGGAGTGGTGGATGTGATTGATGCGAGAGACCAAGTTTTCTGAAGTGAAAAAAAAAAGATTCTGGCTGGGGGGAATCTCCACCACAGATCGTTTTGTATGGGGTGGCGTGCTTGGTCCAAGAATACACACACTTCAAGTGCAGACTGAGCATCTTGAAGGGGAAGAGCCCAATCACTTGCGCGTGTTTGCCAACGTGGACGCATCCTCCATCGTGACGCGACTCATGCGACAAGGGCAGCGCGTCAGCGGACGATTGATGGAATCTTTTCTTTTCTTGTTTAAAATACCATCAATATTATATATGGAAGAAAATATATTGAACTCATATCCAATTTGATAGTTCAGAATTGTTTACTTGAAGTGCATGTGTTTGGGCCCCAAACACCAAGAGACTTGAGGCCCCAAACTTTGGGGCCTCAAGTCTCTTGGTGCAAAGCACTCCAACCCCCTTGTCGTTCGTTTGTGGTGACTGCAAGAACCTTACACAGCGGAAGACGGTGGCGAATGATATCCACCACATCGACCAAGTTGATCTGGACGACAGTCGCTGCAGTATTGTCTTCCAGAATCAACACTGCAGGCTGGCGCAACAGTACACGCGCGATCACGATTCGCTGTTGAAGGTCCAATGGCCAATCGTTTGTGTGGAGAAGTTGCTCCTCTTCCGAGGTGACACCAGCATCACGTGCAGCCTTCTTGGTATCATCTAGCGATGCGGATGGCATCGCGAGTGTGATATTCTCCAAGACAGAGCCAGGAAGTCGCACCGGATCATTATCAATCACCATGGCCACACTACCAAGAGCAGCGGCTGGGCTACCTTGCAGCAACTGTGACGATACCAAGCGGACGTCCTTGTCACTCGCCACTGAGATGACCACGACTTGTCCTGGCTTGGCTTGCAGCTGAACAGACTCGCCTTCCAGCTTCTTGATCCAAAGCGCATCTCCTTCCATTGAACACACAGTGTTGGGAAGACTCTGACGAGAAGATGCACGTTCTGTATCGGCGATCTTCAGGAAGACCACAGCAGCTGCGATTGACTTGGGCTGGATGAAGAAACCGATCTCAAAACGGTCCATGTGGGCCACAAGAAAGCCAAATGTTGAAAGGCACTTGATGCATAAAACAGACAACAGCGTCGAGCTTCCCTGAGCGATCCATTTGGTCTGCAAGTACACCATCACAACTGCTGCGGCACAGGTGGATACTGAGAGAAGCGACCGAAGCAAAGAGTCGGCGATTGCAACCAGCCACGTTGGCTGTGGGGTTTTAGACAAGCTCTGATACAAAGCCTTGTTGGTCTTCATATGGACAGCGTACCCGATCAACGTCAACGGGGTCTCGACGATAGTAGCCAGTGCAAACCACGGGTCGATTGCCACGGCGAGGACCACACAGAGTGAGCCCATGATAATTACATTCATATGCTTTGGCTCGGTCAAGCTGGAAGCCGACATCCCGATCATGGACGCATCTTCCATCAGCGACGAGCCTGAGACTGAATTTTCCGAGTCTGAGTCTGAGTCTTCTGAGTCTGGACCCTGCTGCAAGTGTGCTGTGAGGACTTTGGTGACAATGGTATCGCCCACACGCTTGGCAAGTGCCACTTGTGCTGCGATGCGATACTCCCACGTCACGCCAATGAGTAAAGCAGAGCCAAGGATAGCCGTTGCGAGCTTCCAGGCATTTTCCATGATGGTGGTGCTGTGGTCGCCGCTTTGATACGGCGTCATGAGCAGCCAAGAGCATGAGTACGCGACCACGAGTGCCATGGTCAGATACCCACACGTGGTCACAAGAGACGAGCCAGCTACTTCTACAGAAGAACGCTTGTGAGGGCGAGAAAGCGCTTGGATCCACTGGATCGCTCGGTCTTTCTCGTTGTCGCTGGCGACGGCCAGTGGCTCGTTCTTCTTCTTCTTTTGCGAGTCGTCCGGGGATTGTTGAGTGGTCATCGGGTCTTGGTTCTGGAAGATCGTCCAGGCCCGCTGAAGGCTGGAGACTGTTGCAAACACCGCGATAAACACGACAGCGATCCGCGCCACTGGATTACCAATCACACCACCATCGCCATTGCCATTGGGGCTGCTATGGATGCGCCAGGATGTGTACAGCAAGAGAACCACGAACGGGAAGAGTGCAAGAAAGACCGCGACGATGCCCCCGCGGCTTTTTTTGACAAGCACTGGATCGTCCAGCAAACACTGGATCTTGGAGACTGCTGCATTCGTCGCATCCATCATCCGCAGCGCGCGGGCGTGCGTCCACACGTTGTCCACTTCCGCCTCTAGCTGCTTCATCTTTTTCTCCCGCGATTTTTCCACTGTGGGCGTGGACGTGGTGGTCCCGTCGCCAGCGGTGTTGGCTGTCCGCGTGGCCTTCCAAAACTTGTGGAATGCAATTGGCATCATCATGACCAAGGCAAAGCAAGTCACAATGAAAATGACCAAGAGACAGTCCCTGCCGTATCGGATGGTGATCACCATCGCGGTGAGACCGAGGCTTGCCTGGTTGCACGCATGGCCAAGGCTTTCAATGTAGGCGACCTCAGTCTCTCGATTGTTTGCTGCCTCGTCAACTTCATCTTCTTTGTGGTCCTGCTCAGTGATGTGGCTGGCAACGCGTGACCACGTGAGAAACTGGAGCCACGTGCCAACCCACTCCATGGCGGTCAGCGTGACGTACGACCACAGGATCTCGTCCACTCCGACCAGAGTGGACCGCGCCATGGCGTCAAAGGCTCGGCCATACAAAACAAACGTGGATGCAGACGCGTATCCAGCGATCGCAGCACTCGTTGCACCAATGGCCATCAAGATCTTGTTGCTGGTTGTGGCTTTGGTCCAAATCGTTTTGATGGAGACGACTGTAGATGGTGGTAGTAGTGGTGGCTGTGAAGCTAGCAGTGCATCGGTCTCCCTTGGCAGAGGAGGAGGAGCCATCGAATCAGTGTGGAGCTCCACCGTATACTTTTGTATTCGTGCGCTCCTTGGAGGTCTCGTCGTTGGCTGGATTGGATTGGTTTATGAGGAGCGATGTCCGGTTGGTCTGTCGGTTTGGATCTTTCCCAAGAATGGGACCTTGCTGTCCAAAAAAATCTGCACTTTCCAGCAATCAACCCGCAATCAGTGCAAGGGAATGCATGTAAAGCCTACACTCATGGTTATTCGGACTTTACCGGACATTCACAGTCCGCTGTGGTTGATGAGATCGTGACACGAAGCATCAATGACCCGGAACCACGCCCCCAGTGCGACTGTCCTCACTGCTATGGCTGCGCTTCATGGACCATGAATACTGTAGTCCACAGACACGAATATGCGAGCACGAGCAAGCTATTCTATTAAACTCACATCAATCGAAGTGGGAGTTCTGGTCGAGTCAATTATACTACTACGGAGAAGGAAGAATATTAAACTCGGCTGTGCTAAGTTTTTCACGTTGTGCAAGAGATCCTTGGAGCGAAATCCATTGGTCAAATGAGCGTTGGCATGCATTACTGTATTAGGACCTGTTGTGTTGGTAAGCGTATCCTGGCGGCGGGGGTTGCCCATATGCGGGAGATACAGCACGCCTTGACCGTTGACTGGACGGGCTTCTTAGCCCATGAAGTTGAAGACGACGAGGAAGAGAATAATGTTGCAAAACAGGTAGTCCGCGAACGCGCGCTGCTCTGTACGGTCATGGAACTCGTTGTCCGGGTTGATTTGCATTCGTAGAGACACTGTAATAACAGTAGACATGTATAATGAGCTCCTGGGGTGGCGCTACAGCTCCGTCTCCAATCGCAATAGCGGGGGTGCGTACCTGCCAACACGAAGACACCAACGGTGCACACAAACCCGGAAAGAAACGAGTTGAATGGGAACGTGCCCACGAGCGCGCAATAGATAAACTGGATGATCCCGGTACTCAGCACATACGCCAGAAACCCATCAATGAGCTTGATCTTCTTCGGTGTGGTCTTCTGATACTTGGATACAAAATCTGAGACGATACTCGAAGCGGACGACGATCCGGAGGAAGCAGCAGAGGTCTTCGCCATGGTTTTCTGTGTGTGTGAGAGTGTGGGTGATGGAGGGTGGCTGGAACTGGATTTTTTTCGCAATGAAACCCAAGGTCAGTTTCTTATTTTCATCCATTTTAAGCTTCATGTGCCATGAGGAGTAAGGTAGCAGTGCAACAGACACAGTAAGGGGTGCCAGTACTCTATGCTGTGTCAGCACTGTCACCATGTCGTTAGCTGTGTCATATTGCCCATGCGACTTACCGGCAAATTCGAAAACGCGGAAGATAGCGAACACACGAAGCTTTGACCCCCTCGGTTTCCCCTGATCAGCACCACGAATCCCTCTCTAAAATGATCAATTGATAAACCCACCTCAATCAGGTTTATCAAAAGACGGTGGTCCATTTTTCCCCTTAACATCCATATACCTTCTGTCAGGAAGATTCACAGTGTCTGGGTGTTGATGGATGTTAAAAACGGCGGAGACAAAGAGGAGCCCGACGTGTGGAGTTGGCCCAACAAACAACGGCGTTTTTTTTCGCCCACTCACGAGCCGTGGATCCGAACGAGAGCCAACCCCACCGTTCACACACACACCACAGCAACACCAACACAGCCAACATGCTCGCTCGCCAGGTACGATACCCGACACGGCACACGCTAGGATTAACTCCATATACCATGGCACAGTGCCATCCTGCATACGATAGACTTTCACGTCTATCCTTCTCCTCGGTCTATACATTACATTTGTTGGCGTTTTTGCTGACACTTTTGTTGTTGTTGGCCAAAAAAATTGTGTCTCTCCCATATAAAATTTGTGTAGTTTGTTCGTCGCATTACCAACGCGAACCGCGCGTCGTTCTCGACGCTTGTGATCGCCGAACACAACCAAAAGGAAGTCAGCGGCGGAACGCTCAGCGCGATTACCGCGGCGTCCAAGATCGGCAACGATATCACGCTTCTTGTGATCGGTTCGCAAGCCGAAGGCGTCGCGCAGGCCGCCACCAAGATCGGTGGTGTGAGCAGCGTGCTCCACGCGAAAGACGCCAAGTACGACCACTTGATCGCCGAGGATGTCACCGAGTTGCTGGTCGCCACGCAAAGCGCCAACAACTACACCCACATCCTCGCGCCATCGTCGAACGCGTCGAAAAACTACTTGCCTCGTCTTGGTGCCAAGTTGGATGCCTCGCCGTTGTCGGATATCATTGACGTGATCAGCAAAGATACGTTTGTGCGGCCTACGTACGCTGGCAACGCCATCGCTCAGGTCAAGTCGAACGACGCGGTCAAGATCATCACGGTGCGTCCAACGGGCTTTGAGAAGGCCTCGGTGGAAGGCGGTAGCGCCTCGGTGACCGCTGCGCCTGACGCTCCTGCCGCGGGCAAGACCCAGTTTGTCTCCGAGGAAGTGAGCAAGTCGGAGCGCCCTGACTTGGGCTCGGCGCGTGTCGTGATCGCCGGTGGCCGTGGCCTCAAGAGCGGAGAGAACTTTGAGATGCTCTACACGCTCGCGGACAAGCTCGGTGGTGCGGTCGGTGCGTCGCGCGCCGCGGTGGATGCTGGCTTTGTGCCAAACGAGCTCCAGGTCGGACAGACGGGCAAGGTCGTCGCGCCAGAGCTGTACGTCGCGGTCGGCATCTCCGGTGCGATCCAGCACTTGGCCGGTATGAAGGACAGCAAGACCATTGTCGCGATCAACAAGGACGAAGAAGCGCCGATCTTCCAAGTCGCCGACTACGGGCTTGTCGCGGATTTGTTCACGGCCGTGCCAGAGTTGACCCAGAAGATTTAAGCATTCCCGCGTTACCACTACTACTACAAGCACACAGGTACATCACGTACAGGGGAGTGTAAGCGTGTCGATAAAGCAAGAAGGAGAAATATATTCAGAGGAAAAAACAATGAGCAAAAACACACACTGAAAATATATTGAAAAATATATTGAAAAGAAAAAGAAAACATGAACGTCCTTGCAGAGACACGGGCAAAACACAAGAAAGGTGACAGCAACCAACAAGGCGCAACGCCTTCAGGAAGCCCCAGGTCCCTCCCTACATACGCGCGGTAGGGCTCTTGGGCGAATCGCCAGTGGTCGGGGTCGCGCTCTCACGGTACTGGGCTCGACCACCACTGCCAGCCTCCGTATCGCCTCCGTTACCGTTGCGGTCCGAGCGGTCCGAGAACAAGTTGAGCAGCAGCGAGAGCACAAACAGCCCCATCGAGATGAACGTAAACACCACGGCGGTGTTGAGGCTTCGGCAGCGCAGCATGATCCCGTAAACACTGCAGTTCATGACGTAGTCCGAGACCAAGAGCACGATCGCCGCGATGAGAAGCACCACGGCCATGAAAAAATCCATGACGACTTCAAAGAGCCAAAACGGACGCGTAAACCAGCCCATCATGTCGATAAAGAGCAGCATAAACAGCGCGTACAGAAAGCCCATGTAGGTCATGAGCTGCGTGTACGTCACGGGGCTGCTGCCCAGCATACTGGTGTACCCATAGTACGAGGTCACGACAAAGCCCGACGAGACCGTGATCAGTGCCACCAAGGTGCACGCGGCTTCCAGGAAACGGAGCGCCACACGAAGCCACCACATTTCTGCTGTTGTTCTTCTTCTTCTTTCTTGAGCGTTTGGGTTTGTGCACAAATGCAAGAGTGAGGAAAGGTGAAGGGAAGGAAGGCTTGGGGTGTCCTCGCTCATGGAAACAGCGAGACCAAGCGTGTCAACCGTGGCCACTTCAACATTCCCTTGTTGGAATCCTCCAAATGAGGGAGTGTGGGACAGTGTGGTATAGTGAAACCAAGTCGTGATCGTTACGTTCGGGACAACGTCGTCTCCCATGTTGGATGGCGACACCATCCAACTGGCAGTTGGCGAGGAGTCCCAGATTTGTTGTTGTTGTTGGGACACGAAGTGATCTGATGCACTGCGACAATTGGAACGGCAACACCAACTCCAACAAAACGACTGCAAAGCCAACAAGTGGTCAGTGAAAGTATGGAGCATTGGAGAAGTGCTCTCGCGGATATGATCTGCCGCATCCCAACAAAGCAGAACAACAAACATGAATTCAAGTTTCTTATAAAAAAAAATACATTCATTCAGAACACTTATCCACTGGAAACGCTCCATGGCAAATCCCCAATTGTCCACCACCAATAACAAACTCGCATTACACGTGTTGTTCGGGACCTTGCGCTTGCATGGCCTGTGGAGTGGCCGCTGGTTGGTATGTGGCCTGGGGAGTCGTCACTGGTTGGTAGGTGGTGTCTCTTGGTGTCCCTTGCGGTTGCTGGCGCTCGCGCTCGCGCTGTGCTCTTCGCTCTTGTCTGCGCCATCGATGCATGAGCCACGGCGTCAACAGGAACGATGCTGCTGATACAAACAGCACCACTACGGCCGCATTGAGATTGGTGCAGCGCAAGAAATTGCCAAACGCTAAGCAGTTGGCCACAAAATCCGACAGCAGCAACACAATCGCAGCGACCAGGAGACACAGCGAGACCACCAGATCCATAAAGTCGGCGTACCAAATCCGTGGCCGTGGCGAGATGTGGAACAACTCGATCAAGACAAGATACCACAGCGCGTAGATCATGCCAAGGAACGCGAGCAGCGACGTCACCATCACGTAGTGGCCACCAAGCGTGGCCTCCTGGCCACTGAACGTGCCCGTCGCAAAGCCCGTGCCCAATAGAACCAAAGACGCCAAGCACAGCGCAACTTGGAGAAAGCGAACCACAAGTCGAATCGACCAGTGCCACACTGTATCAAAGACGCCCATCTTGCAGCCGAGTCGAAATGCGAGCCAAGCGAGTCTCTGTGGGGTGATGATCAGCATTTCCTGTGAAAGCGTCCAAACGAGCTGGGATGCAAGATCAGACAGTTGGGCTTTGACGCCAGAGTTCTTTTGTAGAGTCCCACATGTCCAAGGGCCAGCACCAGCTCCTCGTCGCTGCTCTCTCTGTGTGGGTGTGTGCTGTGTTATTGAAACTATCACCGACCAGGATGGAAAAAACACAGTCATTACGGTAGGTACGGTAGGTTCAGAACAGTACAGTATGATTGAAGCAAAATGGCAAAGTGTTGAATTGATCAAACTATTTAAACTTTGTTCGATGGGCTTTGGCCAGCGCCAATTGGCGACAAGGCCGCTGGTCCCTTTGGCGTGGATTCCTCATTGTATGGGATGGCTTCTGGCACATCAGCATCATCCTTGGCAGCGGTCGTGGTCGTGAAGCGGTTGCCCACAAATGGGAGAGCGACACTGGCGGCAAAGGCAAGCGTCGCGACGAACGTAAAGATCGTGCCGGCCGTGAGGCTTCCACAGCGCACAAACCCAGCGTACGAGTCACAGTCGGTCACGTAATCCGAGGTCACCAGCAAAAGCGCCGTGATGAACAGGATGGCTGTGAAAGCCGCATCAATGGCCAACTGGATGACGCGCGAAGGACGCACGGTGATCTTGAAGATTTCGATCGCGAGCGTGTCGTACAAAGTGTACAACACCGCAGTGTAGGTCATCAAGAGCGCAAAGTTGGTCGCATGGCTTCCCAGCATCGACGTCTGGCCAAACGTGGAGCCGGCACTGCGGAAGCCCGCAGCGACGGTCACGAGCGCGAGAAACGACGCGCCAAACTGGGCGACACGGAGTCCAAGGCGGATCTGGGTGGCGCAATCAAGCGATTGGATGTTGAACGACATGGTGATTTATTGGTTGTTGGTTGTTGGTTGTTGGTTGTTCTTCTTCCACTTGGAACTGTTCTCTTGGAGAGCGAAATGAAGAATGATCTCGAGCATCGGACACAACGAGAGAGCATCGAGTGGTGATAGCAGAAGGGAGAAGAGCCACAGCACAGGCAGTCGCCTGCACGTGCTCGCAATTCTTCTTCTGGTCGGGTGAAAGGTTCTGGTGAAAGAGACAGACCACAATGTGCCGACTTGGGTTGACGCGTCGATTGCCATTGAAGATCTTGAAGAATTTTGTTTTTTGTTTCTCCTTTCCCATGGTTTTTGTTGAGGTTTTTTTCTAATGTACTGATTCAACAGTCCTGAATGGATACAAGCTTTGGAAGATTTTGTTTGAAGACATTTGGCATGATACAGAACAGCTGTAATTTTATCCACCATTTTTGTTGGGAATTTTTCAAGAGGATACACTGTGCTACGTTGAAGTCTGCCGTTCGAGGATTCACGTGTAAAGTCTGTGGTGTTGCTTATCAGATCGTCAGGCGTGGCGCTTTGATCTTCTTCCCTGGGAATTGGAGTGCCGTGCAGGGCGCCACTTTGACGGCGTCAAATTGACGCAGGGTTTGGGAGAACCATTTCACGAAGAACTTCATCAGGTTCATGAATCGTGGCATATGAATCACGCCAGTGAAGATTTTTTTTTTCTGGACTTTCATCATCAGCTGTGTTCTGTTTTAAACAGCCTGTTCACTGGACCCTTGTAGTCACTGTTTTTAACCAGCCTGTTCACGGCACGCTTGGGTTCACTGGACACAAGGGTCCAGTAAACAGGCTGTTTAAAACAGCGGCCACTTACTCCACTGCAGTCTGTAGTGCAGAGTGTGGCAGAGTCAAGCAACATCCAACAGCGCAGTTGCGCTGCTGGGTCGTGTCGGTTTTGGATTTGGATTCTGCTCTGGAAATTGCCATGGCATTGGCAATGTCACACGTCTGGTGGGTTCATGCTTGAACCTACACTTTTGGCTCTTGGCATGATTATGGCTGATTACGGCACTGGACACTGTCCACTGGACAGAGCGACTGTTCAGTGACTGTGACTGTGATGATGACCGTTGTGGTCAACAAGAAAACGATCCACAGTATCGATGGCAATGCCACATGAACGACTTGCAGCGAGTGATCTTCGAGGCGTATCACGCTGTGCGCATAATTTTTGGACTTGGATCACGATCCATCCGACGGTGCCAGCAGGCGTGGCCTGCGAGCTACGTGGGTGATGGCGGTTCTTTTGAAGGCAACGTGCTTGCTCAATGGCACACGCAAAGCATGGCATGTCTGTGATTCAGAACTGTAACTGCAACTACGGGGTGTATGATCAGGATAGCCCTTCACTCGTCCGAGACCAGGCGAGTCAACACGACGATTCCGCCCACAGCACAGAGACAAATGATGGCACCACCACACTGCATCCGCAGTCATGA
The DNA here is from genome assembly GCA_023336165.1 of Pythium monospermum. NCBI lineage: Eukaryota > Oomycota > Peronosporomycetes > Pythiales > Pythiaceae > Pythium > Pythium monospermum. The sequence continues at coordinate 61,466 of JAADWJ010000053.1, forward strand.
CGTGGGACTTGCATACGTGGATTCATATATTTTTTCTAAGAGGATGTGAGTACGATTGACGGCACATTCGATCACAGAGTGGATAAAACGTGTGCTTTTAGTTCTCGCGTCGCTATAAGCACATAGATAAAATTGCTCCGTATGGGGAGGAACAGCGCAAGCCGTAGCGAAAACGCTGCTCCTCATAAACCAAGCATTTCAGTAAACAGTGCTTTTTATTGCCAAACGCAAAGCGCAAAACGTACATATTCTACAACTATCGGACAATAGTGATGTAAGGAACTGATCTAGGATGGTGAATACGGGGATACACACCATCCACTCTCGTCAGCAGCCTAAACGAACAAGCGTCGGGCCCAAAACGGGCCTAACACAGGCCAAGCATTTCTCTTCCACCCTTGCAACAGAGTCTGAATACTGACACAAGATCAACAGCCTCCTGACGTAGAGGGTGGGGACAGACAAGCGGACGAAATACAGCACTCGATGGGCGCGCACTGCAGCGGCTTCCATGTTTCTTGGATAATGAGAGGACGAATCACCTCACGCGCTTCCACCATCGCGCGACTCCCTGTGGAGCTGTCGCTCCAACGGAAATGACTGGTCAGAACGGGTCTTCTGGCTTTTTGTTGGTTGTTGGGAGAATCGTGTTTTATACACCATGTTTAAAACCAAATTTACCACGCTCCCTCGGGTATTGCATTCACACCACACAACACAGGATTGAGTTGCTCGGGCCAACAAATCACCACCACACCAAAAGCAAGTCGGCAACATGATGCTTTCATCGCGGCGTATGCTGCGTTGTGCGGCGTCACAGGTGGCCCCACGTGGCGCCATCCGTGGCAAAGCGACTCGCCCATCACCATCACTACCATCATCGTCGCCGTCATCGGCGGCACCACTGGGTGTGAAAGATGCGTCCCAAAGCCCCGCCATGGCGACCAATATGAAAATGGTCTTTGGCTACATCGTCTTTGGTCTGGCCGCGATGGCGACCATTGCGCGTGCAAAACAAGACCCAGAAGATGTCGAAGAAGTATGACAAGAAGAACTATTCGTTCATTTTGTGTGTGGGCGATTCATAACTAAGACGTCTTTGGTCTGCATGTATCCGTAGAGTGCGCGCGTGTACAACATGGCCAAGCGCGCCGTGTCAAAAGACCGGCGCTTCTTTGAAGCCGTCGGATATCCAAAGGACTTTGAAAGGGTATAGGGGGGGGGGGGGG
>JAADWJ010000054.1:0-62072 GCA_023336165.1 Pythium monospermum
AAAAAAAATTTTTTAAAAAAAAAAATTTTTTTTTTTTTTTTTTTTTTTTTTTTATTTGTTGAAATAATTCCCCAAGCAAGCAAAGTCCTCTCGTAGGTAGTATTCATACCGGACATACACTAAGCTTTGATTTACTCGTCCGTGACACAGCCTTCCGAGGCGGACTTGACGTTCTTGATGTACTTGAACAGCGTGCCGCGCGTGGCCTTGAGCGGCGGCGGGCTCCAGGCGCGCTTCCGTTTTTCCATCTCGGCCTGCGTGACGCTTTCCAGATCAATGCGGTTTTGCTCCACGTCGATCGTGACCACATCGCCGTCTTGGACAAGCGCGATGGGGCCGCCGACTTGGGCTTCGGGCGTGATGTGGCCAATGATAAAGCCGTGGGAGCCACCAGAGAAGCGGCCGTCCGTGAGCATCGCGACGTCTTTTCCTAGCCCAGCGCCCATGATCGCCGAGGTTGGCGTGAGCATCTCAGGCATGCCTGGGCCACCCTTTGGTCCTTCGTACCGGATGATCACGACACATCCTTTGGTGATCTCTCCCCGTTCAAGCGCTGAGAGCATATCCTCTTCACAGTCGTACACCTTGGCAATGCCTTTAAAGTACAATCCTTCCTTGCCTGTGATCTTGGCGACCGCTCCTTCGGGCGCCAAGTCACCACGCAAGATCCGCAAGTGGCCGCTGTTTTTGAGGGGGTTTTCGACCGAGTGGATGATCTTGTGGTTATCCGACAACGACGGCACATCTTGAATGTTTTCCGCGAGCGTCTTGCCTGTCACGGTCAAGCAGTCGCCGTCGATCACGCCCTTGGAGAGCAAGTACTTGAGCACAGCCGGGGTGCCGCCGATACGGTGGACATCCTCCATGACGTACTTGCCACTTGGCTTGAGATCCGCCAAGAACGGCACGCGGGAGCTGATCTCTTCAAAGTCATCGATGGACAGTGGGATGCCAGCGGCACGCGCCATCGCGATCAAGTGGATCACCGCGTTCGTGGAGCCACCGAGCGCCATGGTCACGGCGATGGCGTTGTCAAATGCCTGGCGGCTCAAGATATCGCGCGGCTTGATGTCGCGTTCCAGAAGCAACCGGATCGCCTTGCCGGCGTCCAGACATTCCATGCGCTTTTCGTTCGAAGTCGCCGGGTTACTGGACGAGAAGGGCAAAGAAAGGCCAAGCGTCTCGATCGCGGTCGCCATGGTGTTGGCCGTGTACATGCCGCCACAGGCACCAGCTCCGGGGCATGAGTTGCGCACAATATCTTGGCGCTCTTCTTCCGTGATCCGGTTGGCGATGTACTCTCCGTAGGACTGGAAGGCCGACACAATATCCAGCGACTGGCCCGTCTTGGAGCAACCAGGACGGATCGTGCCACCGTACACCATCAGCGCGGGGCGGTTCACACGCGCCATGGCGATCACGCAGCCTGGCATGTTCTTGTCGCAGCCAGGGATACAAATGTTGGCGTCGTACCACAGCCCACCCATGACCGACTCGATGGAATCAGCGATCAAATCACGCGACTGCAGACTGTACGACATGCCGTCCGTGCCCATGCTGATGCCGTCGCTTACACCAATGGTGTTGAAACGGAGACCCACGAGGCCGGCTTCTTGGACGCCTTTCTTGACATCCGCGGCGAGATCGAGCAAGTGCATGTTGCACGGGTTGCCTTCCCACCACATGCTTGCGATGCCGACTTGTGCCTTGTTCATGTCTTCCTCCGTGAAACCGGTGCCGTACAGCATGGCCTGCGAAGCGCCTTGGGCCTTTGGCTGCGTGATGCGTGCACTGGATCGGTTGATCTGGACGCCGCCGTCATCGGAAGACGCGGCGGCCGCGAAGCCACGGCGCGAAGCGTGTTGTTGCGCGGCAGCGCGGGCGCTACTTGCCTGTGAGCGGATGTGGCGCAGCATGGCGAATGACGAATGACAACCTGAGGCTGGTGCGTGTGTGTGTGTGTGTGTGTGGTGCGCGTGGCGCGGCGAGTCGCAGATGCACAAGAATCTGCCAGTGGTGGATCGCCGGGATGGTGGCGTTTGGAGCAACGATGTTTGGACAAACCAATCTGAAAAGCTACACTTGATTGAATTTCAGCCAATCCACGTCAAGTCACTTGACGTGGATTGGCTGAAATTCAACTTCAATTCACAATCGAATTGGTCATCGGTTACACTTTGGTTACCGATACCCACCCTGAATAGATTGACTTCCAGGTAGTCACAGCCTGATTGAAGTTGCCATAAATGGCTTCACTGCAAAAAGAAGCAAGGCCTTGCATGGCGATGGACGACGACGGGTACGATGTGCGCGAAGTGGAAGCGCGGCTTGCGCGAATGGAGGCAAAGAGACGCATGCACGCAGAGGGAGCCGGTAAAGCGCAGTCACAACCACAACTGGTAAGCCACAGGTGCATGGAGAGCAACAACACAAGCAAGAAAAATGTCTCCAAAATGGCTCAAGACTTTGACCTGAGCCCTATGGATGCGTCTTCCTCCAGCGAGTCTGAATCCGAATCCGAATCTGATTGTGACGACCATGGGCACGACTTGGGGAAGAGAAAACTCATGGACAGTCTTGATTTGTCCATGTCGATGGCGGTGGTTGAGCAACTTCCTACGTTGGACATCTCTCAAAACAAGCAGGCAGGTCAACAGTCGACCACCAAGCGAGGCCCACTGCCGACCAGGACGGCGATGGGGACGGAACTCAAACGTCAAATACCACTCGCTGATAGCAGCAGTGTGACTGCAACTACAGCTGCAGTGGCTGACGATCTCTTTGCTGGACGGCTGGTCCAGCGGCGGCGAGAACTGGAGCGAGCGCAGGCCACGCAACAGGAAATGAATATTGGAACCGCAAAACAAGAGCATGGTAGTGGAAATACAAACAGAGCTGCCACGACACCTGCAAGCACTCAACAAGCGCTTCACCCAGTTGAAGCTGCTGGTGTCAGTCAGGTAAAGCCTTCGGCGAGCGCCTCACGCATTCCTAAACCCACACATGTGCAGCCAGACCACCACCACCACCGCCAACAACAAGCAAAGACAGACGTATCACCACCACCAGCCACAACCCACCACATCGCCACAAACCACGCGTTGGCATCTACTCAGCAGATCAGCAAAGCCACGCCGACTTCGCAACCGCCACTTATGCCGCCCACGACGACCAGCAAGCCAGCTGACGAGCTCATACGCCGGGCCACTTCAGTCACCACGACCATCAAGCAGCCACCACCGATTGTGCAAGAAACAACGGCAACCCAGTGCGTCCGCACCACCACCAACGACAAGCCACCAAAGCTCGACGTTGCGCCAACTGTTGGGCCGACACGCAAGCCAGTAGTAGTCGCTGCACCAGCCACAGCGGCAGTGACAGCGGTCCTCATCCCTGTGAACAAAACAGGCTACGCAAGGGTGTTGCCACCAAAAGAAGTACCACCAAAAGAGCCAGAAACTCCACAAGTCGACAACGAAGAAGACAATTTCATGGACGAATTGCTCTCCGCGGAAGAGCTCCGCTTACGCGAATCGCTGGACCAACTCAGCAGCCGGCTCACCACGCTGACGACTCGGAAGGCAACGGCAGCTGTAGTTCATCACAAACCACCGCTCGGCAACCAGCACGAGCTGCTCGCTGACGATAGCAAGCCCCCTGCAGCTGCTATGACGACCACCCACTCGACGTCCGCGTATGGCGGTGGCACCCACGTGCGCGCGCATCAGCCGACATCTCCAACAACAAGAGCGTCCCACGCCAAGCGCTCCGAGCTTTCCAGTGGCGTCCACAAGCCCCGCGTGCGGCCAGGACCCACCCAAGAACAGAACGCCACCATCACCACTGCGAGTGCTCCAGAAGGCAAACATAAAGTCGTGATCAAAAGAGACTTGGCGCATTTACTTTTTTAAGAAAAAATACATAATGAAAAAAAAACTATTGCTTTAAGAAAGCTGCCCACAATCGTCGATCACGACTTCATTTTGGGGAAGTGGTTTGTTGTTCCGCTTGGCGTCCACTTGCACTTGTTGCATGGCGTCCACGACGTCCAGTCCGTCGACCACTTCGCCAAACACGACGTGCTTGTTGTCCAAATTCGTGAGCCCCGCGCGCGTCGTAATAAAAAACTATTTTAGCAAAACATAAAGAAGCATATTTCATCAGAAAAAAAAAACTGTTTAGAGAGGAAAAACAAAATAAAATAGTTGAACACACCTGCGATCCATTGCGGTTTGGCCCGTTATTTGCCATGGACAGCAAACCCACGTCATTATGGGGCAAAAACGTTTCATCTTTGAATTTGCCCCATAAATCGCCATGCGCGGTGCCTTTGTAAATGCTTTGTCCTCCAGTGCCATCGCCCGCGGTGAAATCACCACCTTGGACCATGAAATCTTTGATGATTCGATGGAATTTCGAATTTTTGAAGTGTAAAGACGCTCCTTTTTCGCCCGTACACAGGCAGCGGAAGTTTTCAGAGGCTAGCGGCGTGAGATCATCCAGCAACCGCATCACGATGCGGCCACAGCGTTGGCCACCAATGGAAATGTCCATAAACACAGTCGGCTGTGTGGCGTTCGTGAGCGTTTTCGTCTTGCGCAGCGCGAGCGCCATTTGTGGTGAAGCAGAAGGTGAGAGGTATTTCTCTTCCAGCTTGGCAAACATTTCTTGTTCGCGGCCTTTGAACCGCGCGAGTGTTTCGTCCACGGTATCCAGTCGCGAAGGGTTGTGCTTGGCGTAAAACGCAGTCAGTCGCGCGCGGTGGTCGCGCGTGGCTTCCTCATCATCATTCCCTGCAGACTTCTGCTGGCCACTGGATGCAACAGCAAAACTTGGCTTGGCCTTGGTGGTTGTGATTGGGGCGGCCACACTGTCGCCACGCAGCGGACGTGCTGCTTGCCACGTGCTGCGTGACGTGTCCCGAAACGATTTAGATGGTGACACTTCGGCTGCTTGAGCTGCGGATACAGAAGCCGCTGCTGCTGATCCTGAGGAACCACCACTTCCAACGTCATACCCTTGGCGTCGCAGCTTGGCCGCCAAGCTTTCTAGCTGTTGTTCCTCGTCGCTTGGCTCACAATCGTTTCCGTCACTTTCTTGCTTGCGTAATTCGTCTCGTTGAAGCCGCCACGAGCGCAATGAGCGGTCTCGGAACAGCGCGGCACCAGCGACAAACGATGCCTTGGCAGACGATTCGCTCTTTTTCTGCGCGTCCAGCACGAGTTGCTCCACCGCGGAGAGGATGGGGTCCTCTCGCGCGGCTTTGTTTGCTTGCCACCGCTCCTTTGACCGGTTCTTGTACGCGTGGCCCTGCGAGAGACACTCTGCGACGACTGTGGGATTGGAGTTTGTATTGGAGGTGGTTGATTCTGGAGCGTCCCACTGCGCACATAAGGGGGCAGGATAAGCAAGATGATCAAGTCAGTATGCTACCCATGGTATACGTTTTCGAAAAAGCCGTCGTGTCGCTCCAACGCACGTCAAAGAGCTTGAATGGCCGCTGCATATTGGTCGCCAGCTTCGTCGTTGTTGTTCACTTTCCTGTTTTTTTACTCACAGTTATATTTTGACAACCACAAATTACCGGTAAAAATACCGGTACTAAATTCCGTTCAATAATTGGCTGAAATGAATCTCTATCATGATTGGCTATAATGTTGCACAGTTCCTCCCAGCCAAGCGATTGGTTTTGGGGAGCTCTTTCGTCTTGGCTCGTGCATGGAAAGCGACAAAGCCTGAAGCATTTCCTCTTTCCCGAGTGTTGAGAAAAATGGTGTTTGAGAAGCCTGTTATTGTCGACTGCCGTGGCCACCTTGTGGGTCGTCTCGCTTCGCTCATCGCGAAGGAGCTCCTCCAGGGCCAGCAGGTCGTTGCCGTGCGTTGCGAAGCGCTTGAGATCTCGGGCTCGCGTACGTAAAATTGCATTCTCTACCCTCTTTATCATTAGCGTACCATTGGTGGACGACGACGACGGCGACGGCGACAGGAGCACACACAAATGTCCAGTGGGGGGCAGTGCCTTGTATACAGTGTTTCTTTTTGTTATGTAGTGAGGGCGAAGAGAACGCGATCGGAGCAAGGTCCCGAGACCCACACAAAGGGCGAGTCGGTCGGTTTTCGCGTGGTTTTGCTCGATGTTGCTTTTCTTCTTTTCTCAAAAAATGAAGAAGAGAATCGCACTCTTGTGGGGTGCGCGTTTGTTGACCGACTTTCCTGAAAAGGGGGGTCTGGTTCTCCGGTCGTTTGGTCGCTCTTCGTGGCTCACAAACATGCAAAAGTCGCTGTGTGCAGGCACCCTGTGATGACCGCTCTCTTGTTTCTACCATGAAGGAGGGGGCGAGAGCAGTTGTGTGTCATGTCGTCTTTGTCCGTCGTTGTAAAGCCATGGGTTGCACTCTTGCCTGTATGTTTACCTGGATTACTTATTCGGGTGGATATATATGCTTGGATGCTTCTCTTGTGTGATACTTGACAGACGTGCGCAACAAGGTCAAGTTCTTGCAGTTCTTGAACAAGCGTACCGCGACCAACCCAAAGAAAGGTCCAGTCCACTACCGTGCGCCTTCGCGTATGCTGTGGCGTACCATTCGTGGTATGTTGCCGCACAAGACGGCCCGTGGTGCCGCCGCGCTTCAGCGCTTGAAGGTACGACATGAAAAAACTAACCGAATCAGGCTAAACGAAACTAGCAAAAAACTAACCTAATTTGTTTTCCAAACGACCAGGTCTTTGACGGTGTGCCATCGCCATTCGACAAGCAGAAGCGTCTTGTCGTGCCAGATGCGCTCCGTGTTTTGCGCCTCAAGGCCAACCGCCGCTTCACCGTCCTTGGTGAGCTTGCGTCGGAAGTCGGCTGGAAGCACGGCGAGCTTGTCAAGCGCTTGGAAGCCAAGCGTAAGGTCAAGTCGGAGGCCTACTACAAGAAGAAGCTCGCGCAGAACAAGCGCGTGGTCGCGGCGACCGCCAAGGTCTTCACCGAGAACGCCAACTTGAAGCCAACGCTTGCCCAGTACGGCCATGCGCTTTAAACAGCCCATGAAGCATTGGACTTGGAACGTGATGGGATCACCACCCACCATTAAAAAGAATAAGAGGACCTTCTCAACTTTTCTTATTCTCTCTCTTATGTCTGATGGTTGTTGTTGGTGCATGAGTTACGACAACGACTTGGCTGGATGCACTGTATGAACTGTATTACTATGGGGTATTCGTGGCTGTTTGCGTTAGAGCCCGTCAAAGGCATTGAACTTGTCGTCTCCTCCTCCTCCTCCTTGTCGCTGTTGTTGTTGGGCGTACGGATCAAACGGAGACGCTTGCAGTTGAAGGTGCTGGCCTGGCCCAGCGAGTCCACCACCACCACCACCAAAGCCACCAGATGCGCCGCCACCACCGTAGCCACCGTAGGCGTTGTTGCCATACGCTTGCTGCTGTTGGTACTGTGGCTGCTGTTGCTGTTGGTACTGTGGCTGCTGTTGCTGTTGTTGAACACCACCTGCACCGAGGCCGTACGGGGTCATCTGCATCATACTGGCGCTGTTGTTGTACTGTTGTTGTTGCTGTTGCTGCTGGTAGCCCTGGGCGCCCATCATCATCATACCAGTGTTGTTGGTGGTGGCGGTCGCTTGGTTCAAGCCATAGCCCACCAGTTGCTGTTGCTGTGGTTGGTATGCTGCTGGCGTCGCCATATTGCCACCAACGCCGCCGTAGTTGGTGTTGGGTGCCATGGCATTCGCTGGCGCCATGCTCATGCCACTGAACATGGCATTGACGTTGCCACCACTCGTTGCCAACAACGCAGGCTACCATCACATATTAACATATAAAATATCCAGTCAGTTTTTTTTCTTTTCCACCACCAATAAATAAATAAAATCATGTACCTGACTTACCGTCGCTGATGGGATTTCCAAGAGATCACCACTAACATCACCGCCTTTCTCTCCTGCACGACGGGACCGCGATGTAGATCCTTTCTTTGCCGCACGTCGACGCGCCGAGTAGCTCTCTTCGCCTCCTGCTGCTGCAGCTTCTCCCGTACTCGTCGTCGTCCTGCTGGTGGTCCCGCTAGAACTGTTTGTGCCGCTTTGGGTCCTGCGAGAACCCAAGTAGAACTGATCGTCCCGGTACGGCTCGGACGTGGCGCCACCACCTCCACCACTTGTGCCACTTGTGCCCTCTTTTGCTGCAGCAGGCGGCGGTGGCACAAATTCTTCCGAGAGCATTTTATTCACGGCGGCCATGCCAGAGTTCTGCTCTCGCTTGGCCTCGGCGGCTCGGACCACTTCCGAGTACCCAGACGACGCCGCGACGCCCGTCGAGACATTTTGCACGGAACTCTCCGCTTGAAACACTTTATCGCGTTGCGAAATCACGATTTTGAGCATATCTTGGATTTTTTCACACACCATATCAAATTGCGCACTGTTTAAGGCTGGTTCCCAAAGCAACGGTGCAACAGCGGGCACAATCAATTTTGCGATGAATTCGGGGCCTAAGTGTTTACCCAAATTATCATAACAGCCCAAAATACACATTAACACGGCCGGTGATTTATCCAATTGGATGGTTTGCACTAGCGTCGGAAGTACGCTTTCCACCAGTAAATCTTTATCAAAGACATGGAACGACTTGGCCAGCCACAAAAGCGCATTCACGCGCACCGATAATTGCGGCGGTGCCAAAATCAGCTTATTCACACGTGGTAAAATCACTTGTTTCAAAATGCGGTACTCAAACAGACTCGCTTGGTCCACGATTTTGTTTAACACGGTATCCAAGATCTCTGGAACCGTTGAGTCCAGTGCTCGGCAAAGCATGGGTACAATATGGTCCCGGATGTAGCCATCTTCGGCTTTTGGCACCAAGATTTCCAATTCCGAGACAAACATGAGCATACACTGGACTGGCTCGGTGATGGCTAACAGAGACACCATCATGTGGGAAATATGGCTGGAAAAAGTCGCCTTGTCACATTTGGCGACGATTTTTAACAATGGCGTGATCACAAACGGCGCGACGGCCTTGTTGATGATCGCGGACTGTAAGCCCGGGATCACCATATCCCTCAACACGCGGGGGGAAAAGCCATCGATTTCTTCGGAAAGCGTGTTGAGAAACTTGGCCTGCGCTGCTGGATCCAGCTCCACGAGGCTCTGGAGAGTGCGCAGCGTCTTGATGGGTCCCGAATCAAAGAACTGGGACGCTAGAAAGGTTCTCGCTTCGGGGCGCTGTGATGGCTGGACCGAGAGCAACGAGCGGATCGTGTTTTGGAGAGAGACGGGCACGGAGGCGCCAAAGGTGATCGGGTGGAGCGAGTTGACCTTGTACGCGTGGGTCATCTTGTTGCCGTCGTGGACATCCAGCACCGGGTTGCGGCCGCCATCGGCACGTGGCGGTACAAAGAGTTCATAGATGAGCAAGCCCAGCGCAAACATATCGGCGTGGCTGTTGAACTGGCGTGGCTCGGTGACCAGTTCCGGTGCCGTGTACTGGAGAGGCGGCTCCCACGATCCGTCCCAGTGGCCTGTCGTTGGGTTGAGACTTCCGGTCGACGTATCCATGGCGAAATACTCACTGCGCGACTGCTGGCCGGGCTCCACGACGCGGCAAAAGCCCATGCCGCCAAGTTTCCACTCGCCCTTTGGTGTCACAAAGATACTATGTGGCCCCAGACTGAGATGCACACGACGCCCTTCGCGGTGGAGAAAGCTCAGCGCCTCTCCGATATGCATAAATCCACACGCGACTTCAAATTCCGTGAGCCCAATATCCAAAACCTCAGGTGTGATGTTGACCACATTCGTAAAGTTCTTGCAGGCATTCGCAAGCGAACAGGTCACGCGCTCTGTGACAAAGCTCAGCGTGCGCCTGCTTTCTTCAAAGACTTCTTCCACTTTGAGCACATGCGGGTGCCGCAGCACGCGCAACACGCGCATTTCTTGGCGCATGACTTCCAAGTACCGGTCTTGTTCGTCTTTTTTTTTGAGTTTTTTCAAATCTTCTTTATCAAAAACAAAAATACTCACTTCTTGGCCTGTTTTTCTCGATACCGCGGGGAAAATCTTCCATGCGAGTTCATGGCCACCAGAGGCCGTGCAGTCTTTTGGCGTCTCGTAGTGTTTGTTGAACTCTTCGCCCAAGACTCCCTGGACGGCGCCGGAGACGGCCTTCTCCACGGCACTGGAGAGGCTCTTGAACATGGAGATGCCCTTGGCGCTGCTCAGTCGATCGGCCATTGTGTGCGTTCACTCCCCCTCCTTGCTTCTGCTGTGCGACGACGAGAGAGAGTGGCTTTGCTGATGAGCTGGTCGATTTCGATTCGACCCAACGCAAGGACCTCTCGAGTTTCCAAGAGCGCATGATTGTGAGAAAATACCGGTACAATACCGGTATTCGAAAAATGTGGATCAGGTCCTGTATTTGGGTGGGGGACGTGGCAGTTTCCGCCACGCAATCATGTTGTGTCCGACCATTGCACCCAAACTGGGCAGCTCCAAAATGACAACGACAACTCCCGCTTATCTGCGATATGAATAACAGACCGGCAGCGCCTTGATTCGAAATGCCATTATCCATTTCCTCCAGGACCACCAACATCAAACAAACAAACGATGCAGCAACCACAAACGACGACCGAGCCACCGCGCCATCCTCTCCCAGAATTCACGTTCGAGACGGCGACCATCAAAGTGCGCGGCGCGGAAGATGCGTGGAACTCGCGCGACCCAAAGCGCATCGCGCAGGCCTACAGCGCGGGTAGTGTGTGGCGCAACCGCTCCGAGTTTGTCACTGGCCGCGATGAAATTGAAGCGTTCTTGACGCGCAAGTGGGAAAAGGAAGCGGAATACCGTCTCATCAAGGAGCTCTTTACTTTCAGCGGGAACCGCATTGCGGTCCGCTTTGCGTACGAATGGCTTGACCGTGCAACGAACCAGTGGTACCGTGCGTACGGCAATGAAAACTGGATCTTTGACAACTTGGGATACATGGCGCATCGTTTCGCGTCGATTAATGATGTGCCAATTGACGCCAGCGAGCGCAAATTCCATTGGCCACAAGGACGCCGCCCCGATGACCACCCCAGCCTCAGCGAGCTTGGGCTTTAGGCATTTGTGGCGTCGAATAGATAAGGTGTCAACAATAAATTTCTGCCATGTATCCATTCGATTTTTTTCCACCAATATTTTCGTCATAAATTGTGTGACGAGGCACAATTTGTGACCGATTTATGTGGCCCACACTAGATACCATGACACTGTTGAAGTCAAAGGATCCATCTTTGAAACAGAAATCCAACTGGCGGCGAACGAGAACGATGCTGCGAATGCTCGCCACTACGCAACATGCTATCGGAAAGGTACCGCATCGTGGGTCTGCCGTGCTACTGCAGCACCAGTTGCGCGACCTGTCAGCCGCTGGTCCAGTGGCGCGGCCACCAGTGCCAGACTTCACGTTCGAGACTGCAACGCTGAAGGTGCGAGCAGCAGAAGATGCGTGGAACTCGCGTGATCCCAAGCGCGTGGCGCAGGCTTACACTGTGGATAGCGCATGGCGTAACCGCTCGGAGTTTGTCCATGGCCGTGGTGAAATTGAAGTGTTCTTGACGCGCAAGTGGGAAAAAGAACACGACTATCGTCTCATCAAAGAGCTTTTCGCATCCCACGGCAACCGCATCGCTGTCCGCTTCGCGTACGAATGGCATGACCACAAGGAAAACCAGTGGTACCGCTCATACGGCAACGAGAACTGGGTCTTTGACGACTTGGGCTACATGGCGCGCCGCTACGCTTCCATTAATGACGTGCCTATTCGAGGCGATCAGCGCAAATTTCACTGGCCCCATGGCACACGCCCCATTGAACATCCGAGCCTCAGTGAGCTCGGGCTTTGAAGCATCGCGACATCGTGGGCTTGCGAATTTGGTGCATGTTGGGATGGCCCCTGTGAACAACTGCATGTGCTAGATTCGTAAATATTCATCTTTGCTTTACTGGTACCTACCAGTATTTGGTTGGCCCTAAAAATTCGTTTACTGTAATATGATTGGTTCAAAATCCTTCCACCACTCATTTTTTTTGTTGGGTGGGTTGTATTTTTGGCTTGCAACCGAAACAAGGTGCAAACAGTGCCCAAAACCTACCTTTTTTTGATCGTCTGGGTTGAGTGGGCGGCTTCACACACAAACCAGTCCAAGAAGGAACTTCCCCGCCAACATCCGAACGTCGCGCCGCCCGCCCCACCTGAAAATTGCCACACAGGTCGCGATCTCATTTGCTTCGTTGACACCCAGAGCCGTAATCATTATCATCATCAGCCTCCTCCACCACACGTCTTTTTAAAACTCAGTGGCAGTCTGAGCACCGCAATTACAGTACAGTATTGCCAACTCGCTCCTCGCCACAAACAAAAACAAGAAAAGCCTGCTTTCAAACTCAATTCAACAAAAATGGCGACGATCTACCGTGGTTCTCCGTCGCGCTTTGCGTTCGCGCAGTCCCATTACGCTGCCAGTACAGGAGGCTCCTCGTCGGCGGCAAGCAACAGTGCGAATGGCGACCAGATCCAAATGCAGTTTCGGTATAATTCGTACGCCGTGGAAGGCCACAACATCCCGCTTCCGTCCGCGCCGCCACCACCACGCGGATCGAATGGCAACGGCGGTGGCATCATGAACATGAATGGACTGAATATGCCCATGCCGCCTCCGGGTGTCTCGTCGCTCGGCATGGCGTCCAACAAGCAAATGTATGGCAACATGAAAGCGCCCATGTACGTCCAAGGCATGAGCGGCTCGCCGTTGTACGTCAACCCGCTCGCGCCCAAAGGGTACCCGCCACAGCCCACCGAGATGCTTTTTGTGTCGCCTGGCTTGCCGACGCCCGTGGAGCTTTCGATTTATGAGATGAAGCAGCCCACGGGCTTGCTCCATGTGACCATCGGCAACCAGACTGTCGAATTCTTGGACGGCGTCGCCAACATGCCACAGAAGCGGTAAATGACCATCCACACAGTCAGTGAGCCTGTCTCCTTCCTTTGAATTCGTCATCCACACGCACATATACAAGCCCCAAGCATACAGTCTATAGACCACGCGATCATCGTCACACAGGACATTTTCTCCGAAAAAAAAAGAAAAAACGCGCCACGGAAATCAAGCAAAAAACAAGTCGGCTGCATGCATTTTCATCAAAAACCAGTTAGAGTTCTTCAGTATGTGTGCCGTGAACCCAAGTATCCGTGTCAACGCATTTGGCTGCCGCTTTCGCTTTTTTTTTTCATCTGCGCGTCCGGCTTCATTTTTCACCTTCTTTTTTTTGTTCGCGTCGGACGGTTTATACATTTTGCTTGGTTGCATATTTTTCATATTTCCCCGTTTTTGTAGATCGATCTATGCATAGTGATACTTTTTTTTCGCTACTTCGTATAATATAAGCACCAAAACTGTACAACGTCGCAATCTTAACATCACTTCTCCTGTTCGCTTGTGCTGGTAGCAGTAGTATCGTTCTCCTTTACAAGCCGCGCGGCGATCTCCGGCCAGTCCTGGACGAGAGTTCCGACTGGTGCTCCATCCTCTAGAATCAAGATGCCGTCGCTGTGGTCGGCAAGACCGAGCTCTGCTTCCGAGCAAATCATGCCTTGCGAGAGCTCGCCTCGCAATTTGGACTTTTTGATCTTGAGCTGTTTCCTGTTGATTGTGAGGTATACATACATATATCCAGCAAAGAGAGCCAAGCAATCAGTATGGCAACGTAGTGGTACAGTTGCAGTAGTCTGTCATATCGAAACGTACACCTCTCCGCTTGATGGGTCGTTGATGGCCAGCTTGGAGCCGATCTTGGCGACCGGGACGCGTGCGCCTTGACGCGCATTGGGCGCGCCACAAATGATTTGCAGCAAGTTTTCTTCATCGCCAACGTTCACTTGGCAAACGTTGAGACGCTCGGCTTCCGGGTGGCGGTGCAAGTCCACGATCTCGCCAATGACAATGGTGTTCCAGGTTGTCACCGGAACTGGTGGCACCGCGACCGGTGGCTGTTTCCGTACTGGTGCATCGGCTTCAGCAGCAGCAGCAGCATCGCTAAGCGATCGACATAGCACATGCGCCACACGGTGCGTGGCGGCGGTGGACGGCACGCGGCTACTGCGCGCAAGAACGGATCGGATCGCCAGCATTTTTGATGTGATTGACGCCACACAACCGATGAGATAAAGGGCCCGACAAAGTAAACCCGATGCAACGTTTTAAGTTAACCCGGGAAAAACCCACCAAATGCTGGAAGGACGATCCATGCTGATTTTCCTTCACTACTTCAGTCATATTCCGTTATCCTCTGTCCATCCACGTGTATCTGAGCTTATTCCCTTCTTACAATTACCTCACCCACGAATCCTTCACGTACAAACGCTCAGCCGGGCTCCTATTGGCGTGAGAATGTGCGGCCTGAGATGGTCTTTTTCGAAGACTTGGAAGGGTCTTTTTCTGGACGCGCACGGTTCAACACTGGATTTTGAATGAAGATGCAGAAAAACAAAGGTTAGAGACCATGGGCAGGGAAGAGAGAGAGAGGCATAGAGAGGCATTCATCCCGTACCTTGCAAGAGCAAGTCGACGCGCTTGCGCATGCGGATATGGAGGTGGGTCTTGGAGGCCGTGATGTGGTAGTGCAAGTAATTGCGAAGCCCTTGGACAAGCGTCGCGGCCTTGGTGCGCTTTTCATCCGTGTCAACGTGGCTTGGGAAAAGCGCCAAGCTCAAGTACCCGACCAGATCCGACGAATTGCGAAGCCCTGGCGCACCACGCAGTTCCAAAGGTGGGTCTTTGCTGAACGCCACGGGCGGCGCATTGTTGACCGTGCGACGCGCATCGACAAACTCCTGCAGGAACACACGCGCGATGGCTTGGTCTGTTTTGTCGGCAAAGCAAACCGAGTACACCATCACGATGCGGTCGGCCTGTGGCAAGACGTAGATGGTCTCATTGCGGCGAAATGGGATTTGCACGGCGCCCAAGGAACTCGCGGTGCCGGTCTTGAGTGCTTGGAAACATTGTTCAAACGGCGCCGAGATAATGTTTCGCTTCAGCAACGCAATGCGACTGATGAAAGAGGCTAACGAAGGTGACGAGTTAGTACAGTGGTGGTTGTAGGATTTGTGCGGCAGAACGATGATGGCGCACCAGCGTTAGCAGGTGTGATACGATCCACGTTGACCTCAAGCGTGAGGTCAAAGCCAGGCTTGGAGGTCGCGATCTGAAACTCCGAGTACACTGCACTTAGCATCGCCTGCGCTCCTAGCCTGATTTTGAGCCAGAACCGGGTTAGATGTAGCTGTTGGGGCGTGATGATTCCTGCAGAATCAGGAACCACAAGCGTACCCTAGAACGTGCTTGACCGGCGCATACGCCAAGGAGACGGTCAGCTGGTTGTTGGCAATCGAAATGTCGTATTGCACATCGTCAAAATCGCATAAGCGGATCTCCAACGGCTGCACTGGGCGAGGTGCTCTGGGTTGGCGCAGCAAGAAAAAACATAAAAAGCGAGTCAGAAACGCGCGGCTCTCGTCTCCCATGAACCTCCACACTCTCAGCTAGGACACGCACTTTTCCCCGAGCCGTCCTTCTAAAACGTCCTTGATGATCTTGTTCTCTGATTCAATGAAGAGCATGGCGGTACGCTGACAAACTCACGTGGTGTCGTATCTCTCTTATTCTGCTTTCTCTCCACTTCACTTGCGCGAAATCACACACGTTGGACAGATCTACAATACCGGTAAAATACCGGTTTTTCAAGCTTCCTTGAAGTTCAGACCCTTAAAACCGGTTTCAATACCGGTTTGCTGGGATATTGTCATCGTCATTTCGTATTCAAAGGTGAGCAACAAGCAAACAAGAATGGAGTATGGCGTGTACGGGCGGGTATTGTTCTGCGGACAGCTGGAAAAGCGCCGCGATGGTGCCGTGCGAGGTGGATGGGCGTCAAGGGTTTTTATGCTGACTCCAGAGGCACTCCACTACTTCCGCAAGGTCACCGACCAGGAGCTTCTCGGGGAAGAGCGCGGCTCGGTATTGTTTTCTCCCCATTTTAGATCTAGAGAGATCGTTGCTTCACAGCACCGGCTGGCTATGGCTATGGTGCTGATCGCTCATGTCTATGCGTTTGTCTACACAGCTACCGCTATCCGTGATCAAGTCGGTGCGCGCAATGCCCGAGGATAATGCGCCGCTTTCGGCCATCGAGCCTGGCACGGAGCATTACTATCTCGAGATCACCACCGTACGTGCCACTGTTGTTCTGTCTTCATTCGTATGTACACACGTTTAACAACGCGTATACTGTAACAGGAATCACGGTCCTTTCTCATGCGCGTGCCCGTCTCCGAGGCGTCCACCTGTGAGAGCTGGTCGATCGCGATCGAGGAGCAGCGGAAGGCGCTCCATGCCGAGACCGACGGCCAAAGTGAGTCTGGTGGTCTTGTTCCTGAAGTGCTCCCGAGTCCTTCGCTCTTGGCCCGAAACCATGAGATGTTTACGCAGTTTGTAAGTGACAACCAAAAGCTTACGCTTTTCTGTCTCTGTTGTTATTTGTCTATACATCCGATCGTTGTGGCAAGAATATGAAAGCGTCCTGTTTCTCCATCCACAGGAATCGTCGCCACCACGGATCGCGATGGTCTCGGTCGTGAGCGTCACCGAGCGGGACGCAAAAGCTCAAGAACTGGTCGTCAAGCGCCGCGTCGAGTGGGGCGAAGTCGTCGATCTTGGCGTGGTCGCACAAGGAGGCGCGTGCGTGATCCTCATGCAAGACGGCGGCCTTGGCCGCATCGGCACACAGGCGCTCATGGGCAGCTGGGATGCCGGGCAGGCCTGCTGGATCGAGGTCACTAATACCGAGTCGCCCACCGAGATTGAAGTCTCTGTGGCTTGCAAAGTGCTCTCACAATCGCCAGCAGCGTCCACACCAAAGAAGGAAGGAGCGACTTCCACGGCGCTGCCGAAATGGGTCGAGTGGGTCGATGAAGGCGCCAGCATTGGGTTCTTGCTCATGTGTCTCTTTGTGCATTTGCTGTACGGCGTGGACGGCTTCCATTGGTCCCACAAGTGCTGTTTGACGCTTGGCGCGGCGCTCGCGATCACCACGATCCTCAATGGCTCCTCCAAGTACGATACGACCGTGGCCCTCTCTATCAGAAAATCCAAAGTCTCCAATGTAGTAACTGATGTTGTCCCCACTTGTAGAACGCCACCAGTGCTGCCTGTGACGCCACGTGCGGCTGCACCCACGCAATTGCCAAAGCTCAAGTTCAGTCTGACAGTCCACCGGTGCAGAATAAAAATGGAAGGCACCGAGTACTTGCACCCCAAAGTCAACTGAACCCCAAGAGAGACAAGAGACACGAGGGACAAGACAGTGGCAAGAGTTTTCGACAGCGACCAAGTGTCAATGTACGAATCCCAACAATTCATACAACGATCAAAATCCAACTTCCAAGTATCCAAGAAAAAAAATATTTGTACATGGGTTTTATATTTACGTACTTCTCCGTTTATCATTTTTCTTCGACTTGGAATTTTTCATCAACGACTTTTTTTTTATCAATCTTCATCGTCTTCATCATCATCATCTTCTTCGTTCAGCATTTCCGCGACCAGTTGCCGCTCCGACACGCCATGGCCAAGTTGAGCGAGCCGCGCATCCAAGTCTTCCGTCGACATGGCGCCACGCGACACACTGCTGATACCCAGCATGAAATCACTCAATAGCATCGGGTTTTGGAAGGCCAGCAGCTCGTTTCTATCCAAAGCGCGGATCGACGGAAACGCCAACGCCCACAGCTCTTGAAACTTGGACTCGCCGCCCAGCACCATATTTCCTGTACTTTGGCTTGCTTCTTGAACCAGCATTTCCGACGATTTCTCTAAATGGAGCGAGTTGCTTCGTCGCATATCCGGCCGTGTGGTGCGTGGCTCCATGCATCCTTCCATATTGCCTTCCGACGAAAAACGGCTCCGTTGCTGGAGAATCAATAAATCTTTGCGGTTTTTGGCTGCCTCCATTTCTTTGAGAATCTGATACCGACGTCCAAATCCATTCCCATTCCCATTTGCAACTACCGTGTTTTTGTGCCGCTGCTGGGTGAGTGCCAGATCTTGCACATTGCCAGCCTTGCCAATGGAGATCAACACAACCGTTTCATCGGGCAACGACGCTACATCTCGTACTGGTTCGCCCGTCTCCGTGGTGGAAATGTCCATAATTTGGTTTTCTTTCACTTCAAAGCGGATCTTGATCAAATCCACAATTGTCTGGGTCTCGGTGCCTTCAAAAAATGATAAACAAACCGGTTTCCCAAACGTCGACATGCTGCCGACATGTAAATGCTTGCATTTTGCTGCAAACCGCGTATGGTTGAGCCCTTTCCGAGGCTTTGGCAAGTTGATTTTCCACAGCCTTTTCACACAGCCATCACACACTCGTCGTCCACGGCCCCTTGCTTCATCCGCAGAGGACGCTTGCTTTTCTCGTTCGGAAATGGCTGCCAGCCGTGTGCTGGTGCATTTACTGCAAAATTCTTTTCGGCAATAACTGCACCGATGTTTCCACTCCAACAAGCTGAACAGCTTTTTACATTGTAAACAAGATGTTTCAGAAAATTGTTTCCGTTTCATGATGCCATCTTCTCTTGGAAGCCGTTGCACAAGCGGGATAGGGCGATCGGGAATTTGGTGTTGTAAAAGCGTATCGACTTCTTCTGGAAGCAGGCTATTGCCACCGTAGAGCCGGAATTCTTCGTCCATCAATGCCTTGACAAAGCCCAGGTTGGGGTACACGACACCACGACACGCCATCGCATAATTCATCGCAGTCACAAGCGACCATTGGTGGATGCGCATTAAATATAAGACCACTAGGGTTGCGGACCGGGAAATGCCTTGTGTACAATGCACCAGCACACGTCCATGGTGGGTGCGCTTGGCCGACTCGATGAAGGCAAACGTCGAGTCAAAAAACGCACTGATATCGGCTTCCGGTCGGTCTTTGATCTTGACTTCATGGTACAAAACATTTTCATTACAAAACACATTTTCCAAATCCAAACTGGCGTTCACGATATGGGTGATGCCTAAATGGCGCACGACTTGGGCGCTTTGGGCGTGCCACATATTGCCCAAAAAAAGGAAACCGTCCAAGATTTCATTTGGGTAATTCAAGTTGTGTTTGCCGCTTTGCGTGCGCGACGTCGTGGTCGTGGCGCCACTGGTGCCACCGGTGTGGCTGATGCCATCGACAACCATGATGTCGTCCAGGATCGCCGAGGTCGTGAAGAACGGGTAGCGATACTTGAAGGTGACAAAGCCATCGCAAAGCACCTTGATGCTGGTCACGAGTGCGTCTTCCATGATCAAGCGCTCCAACTGTTCTAGCCACGAAGAACATTCTGCGGCACTGGAACTGTTGGTTGTTTTGTTGGTTTTGTTGGCGTTGTCGTTATTGTCGTTTTTTGGGGAAGTGGAAGAAGACGCCGAACTGTGTTTCACCGCGTCACCGAATAAGACTACGTCGCGAAGTTTCCGTTTGGTGCTCGAGAACAAATATTTTTGTTCTTCCAACATGCCAGCTTCCACTTCCTGGAGAGTCTGACAATGCGGCATAGGAGGAATCGAGATGGCCGATGGGATCGAGTCCTCTTCGAACGCATGCCGTGGCCGTGTGTCGATCAAGATCGTGCCGCGCGACGCCTGCGCTTGGTTGTACAGCCACCGGCAGTTGACCCGCCCTGTGCGCACTTGCCGCTTTGGCCTGACTGTTGCAGTTGTTCGCTGGCATGAGTTTCCACCCGCTGTGGTTGTGTCTTTTGTCAAGGCATCGCCGACCGACATGGTGGTGGTAGTGGCTGCCGCGCTTTCGGTGTCGCTGCTGCTGTTCTGGTTGGGCGTGTTGCTGCTGCACATATACAACGACGACGGTGGTGGAAGTTCAACGGATGAAGACGTTGGTTGTGTTGGTGATGTGGTGGATCCGCCTTGGACACTGGTGGCCATAAACTCGCAGTGGAATTGGCACGGCACGTGGAATCTGGATGGAGAAAGGTCGGTCTCGCCGCTCAGCTGCATTGGTACTCCGGCTCTATGAAGAGATCTCGTGCAGTACAGTGGACAGCCAACTCAACCTCTGCACCCAACCCTCTTGTTGACGGCCTTGGATTTCCAGGTCGTCCGAGCCTTTTCCCCTGGAATGCCTGGATTGATAGAGAGAGAAGCAACACCAACACACGGCCCCTGATGGATATGTGACGGTGACAGATGGAGGGAGATGTGGATGTTGTGCGGAAGGACACCACACAGTTGGGCGGTGGCTTTTCACTGGATGTGCCAATTGCGGTTGCTTTGGTTTTTACGTGTCACGCGTCTGAAAGAGACAGAGGCAGTTGGCGACCCGTCTCTCGCGACAAGCTCAAGGGGCAGTTTTCAAGGCATTTCATTGGTGGAAACAAACGGCGTGTCCCACTCTTACGTTGCCGTTTGGAGTGACTTAGTCAGTAATCAACCTGTTTGTTTCGATAAACCTTGGTGCCTAACCCATTGGCTCTGACACATGTTGGGCACTGTTAGCCTCTTTAATTCGATATATTCGATATGCAAATGCTACAGATCATATTGATTTTGATAAACATTAATGTCAAGCCGGTGCGAAAGCTCATGAAAAGATCCAGAGCAAATGTGACCTTCGACTTTTGCCAGAGCTCAACCTTCCCTCCATGACATCATTCGATTTTGATTGGAAGGCATGCAGGTCTGCGGCGATCGAATCTCGGCCATGCGCGCAAACTTCTTGGTCAAGACTGTGTGCATGATCCACACAGTCTCGACCAGGACGTTTGCGCGCATGGATCTGATGTGACCTGAGAGCCCCCTTGGACAAATGTGCAATCTCAATGACTGAGCATTTGCGTGTTGAAGTTGCAAAAATGGGTTGCCTTTGTGGTCGAGATGCGAGTGATTGATGCTGAATGCATGATCCATTCTGAGTTTTGGCGATCCCTGCAGTTATGTTCCAGTACTGTACAGTATTGGATGGACACGCTCGTGAACTCAGTTGTGACAAAAGATTGTAATCAGATTCCTACATGCATGTGCACTTGTTCGCGCTGACTGGTCGTGGCTTGCGAGCTCGAGTGGTCGCATCCACGTCGAGAATGGTTGGTTCTCTATCGCCGAGGCGGCCTTGGAGCAGCTCATCGATCTCACGCTCGTGGAGACTGTTCTTGCCTTCAAAAAGGCGCCGTTCTTCTTCCATGAGCATTTGGAAGAACCCATTATTCGGGATAATGACTGGACGGCTTCGATGGGCCGCGTTGAACGCGGTGACGAGCGACCATCGGTTCGCTCGCATCAAGTACATCAACACCAGTGTCGCGGACCTGGAGATTCCTTGTGTGCAATGCACAAGCACACGATGCGCCGGCTTGGTCGGTGTGTGAATGGCGCGAGCGTTGTCGATAAACTCAAATGTTTCATCAAAATAACTGGAGATATCGGCATCGTTCTGGTCTGGGATCTTGACTTCAAAGTAGCGCACACCTCGGCGTTCAAAGACGTTCCCTAGATCTAGTGTAGCATTCACAACGTGGGTGATCCCAAGATCCTGGATGACTTGTTCAGACTCGGCTTGCCACATATTTCCCAGGTACAGGAACTGGTCCAGAATTTCATTCGGGTATGTTCTGCGTACGGCTTTGGTGGAAGCTGATCGATATTTTGTCGTGTAGAAAGGGTAGTGTTCGTAAAATGATTCAAATGTGTCTGTCAACGTCGACACGCCAGCGACGGCACCTTCACATACCAGCAACTGTTTCACACACTGCAGCCAAGCAATGCTTTCCTCACTGCCGTCGCCGACCAGCACGACGTCGCGGAGCTTGCGCCGCGAAAGCGCAAAGCTCTCTTGGTGAGGAGCGAGCAGCTGCGCGTCGAAGTCGCTCATGGTATGGCATTTCTCCATTGGAGGGATGTGGATCGCACCGAGCAGAGTGTTCTCCGCGACTTGGTGGGCTGACCGACAGTCGATGACCATGACGCCAACATAGAAATTGTTGAAGAGCCATCGCGTGTCGACTTGTTTCGTCACCACGTGGCGCTCATTGCTGGTGTTGGCCGGAACGATCTGCGGTGGCTCGCTCATTGTTGGCGACGGCAATTCTGAAAATGTACCATGCGCTCAAGCACTCAACATGAGATGGGTTCAACCTGTCCAGTCGTCACCATGTGATTGGTTGATAATTCTCTTCATTAACGCATGTGATTGGTTGAAAAGAGGATATTGTCGAGGTTACCTGTGTTATTGGGTACATATCGCATAATCGAGGTATCTTCGATTTTCGCACCTCTTCAAGATCCGCTCGATCAACAGATTGGTAGCATTGACGTGAACTGCTTGCGACGAAGATGGCGTATCGCGACCGAACGAGGGAGTTCCGTTCACGCCGCGCGAGCCTCAAGCAAGGCAACTTACGCTTCAAGCTGCGCCAGCTCGCAGAGAATGCACCGTATCTTCCGCTGTTCCAGTCCAAGAGCGTGAGTTGTGTCATCTCAACCCTGCCATCCCTGCGGTATACTGATGTTGATTTTGCATCCACACATACAGCAACTCAAGGCGATGGGCATGGGAATGGACAAAGCGCTTCTTCAAGAAGGGAATCGTGAGTTTGCGGGACTTGAAGCCGCAGAGGTCGTACAGCCCGAGTGGATTCGGTTTGTTGACGAAGCGAATGAAGCGGTTCGATTATTACATGTCAAGCGTACGAAAACATCAGCTATATGGTGGTATGTATGCGTATTCTGATGTTAAAAATGCCTTTAAAATGTAGTGGAATACCTTCAGTTGGTCCATACGCGACGTCTTATGATCCGCTTCGACAATTCCGAAGACCAGCACGAGCGCGAGATCGACCAGCTCAATGACGAGATCACGACGCTCTTTCAGCGCGCCGACCGCTCCTTGAAAAAAATCACACGGCCTTTCGTAGGCGGAAAGCCATCGGTGTCAACTGCTGACCGGCTGGTGCGAGTCAATACACAGCGCTCCATCGCATCACGGCTGCAGCAAATCTCTGTCCAGTTCCGCCAACGGCAGCGCGAGTACTTGCATCGCCTTCAGTTGCAAAAATTTGGCGCCGACGTCTTTGACTTTGACCCAGACGTGGAGCAACAGCAGCAACACGAAGGCGGCGATCCGTTGTGGTCAGCCAGTTCTGCAATGCGTGGCGACTTGGCCATTGAGATGCAACGGTTCAAAATTGATTCTCGGGATGCCGAGATCCAGCGGATAGCCAAGTCGGTCGCATCGCTTGCCACGATCTTCAAAGAAGTGGCCGAAATGGTGATCGACCAGGGCACTCTGGTCGACAGAATTGACTACAATATGGAACAGGTAGGGTTTTGGCATGTCGTTTCCACTGCAGCCCTGTAGGCTGTATCAACAGTACAATTGAAACAGTTGCTGATCAACGCTAACGTGTAGGTTGCCACAAGCGTGCGATCGGGGCTCAAGGAGCTCCAACGAGCCGACAAGTATGACCGCAATACAAGACCCGAGCGATGTATTTACTTGCTGGTATCGCTTATTTTCCTGTGCTTTGTCATCCTCATGATCAAGCATGGCTAATAACAGGGAAATAAAAATAAATGGAACCAAGTCAAAAATTCGACACTGTTAGTATTTGTGGTTGTGTGGCCGATCATGGACGGTGCCGTAGTACACTATTGGCGGCATCCGAAGCTTCTCGTAGAAGCGCATTGAACTGTTTCTTATTTCCAGATGGAGTGGTGGTATCCGTCACGAGTTCTTTGATATTGCGACGAACGACAGGCGACGACGAGCCACCAGACGAGGGATTATTGGTACTATTCACAGTGTACGGAGCGGGGTCGCTGGGCTCGTACTGGTACTGGGACGGGGTCGACGAATACGAGCCACTCCCACTCATCGACGCATGCACTGGTGGTATGGGGGCTGCGTACTGTTGCGTTTGCGGTTGTTCATACTGTGGAGGAGGTCGATACTTATTGGAGCCACCAGTGGGCGCTGCTATTCTATATACCGTGTCGACAGTAGGGAACTGGAACTGCTGGTGGTTCGCACTACTGCGGAGCCATGGCGACTCGGACGGCTGTGGCTGTGGCTGAGCCATCGTCATAGATTGCGGTCCACGAGTGTTCGTCAGGCCAGCGCAGAGCACACAATTCGCCAGCATGTGGGCCGTACAGCAGCTGTTGCCTTGGGATGCTGCCGCTGGCTGTGGCAGACTGAACGAGGACGGTGACAAAGACGAAGCCGATGATGATGAAGACGATAAGGCTTTCCACGGGGTGGCCGTACTGGTAGTGGTGGCAGTCGTCGTCGTACACAAGAAACAGCTCGGCAACTGGTGGCGCTCACATGGCCGCGTATCGTACGCAGCAGATAACGAAGAAGAAGAAGAAGACGAAGAAGATCTCGTGGGCTCCCCAGAGGAGTACATCCCGTATGCTGGTGTCATCTTCATGGACGGCATACTGGCGGTTTGCTGCATGATGGCTTGATGCGGCGGCGGCGGTATTCGGTAGTCCTTGACAGCACAGAGCACACATCCTTTGAGGCTGTGCTTGGCGCAGGCATCTTGCGCGGCGGGAGCACTCGTCTCGTACCATGGAAGTGGTGGCGCACTGGTGGTGGTGGTGGTGGTGGTGTAGCTGTGGACCGATGGGAGCTGCTGCTGCCACGCTTGGTGGGGATACAGATTATTCTCTGTGTAACTGGACCCACTTGGAGAATTGGAGGGGGATGATTCGTGGGGATTTCGAAATTGCATCGAAGATACACCAGCCATTTGCTGTAGCTGTGGCTGTTGAAGTTGTGGCTGCTGAGGTTGTGGTGGCTGCTTGGTCAGAATGGGGAGCGATCCCGCTTTGCTGAGTGACGGTGGCATATGCGTGTTATTGGAGCCAGCACTAGAGTACGGAGAGAACGACGACGGTGATGATAATGACGGAGATGGCGATCCTGACGGCGCCTGGTGGTGCGTCCACGAAGGCACAACGCTCTCTGTCATCATCACTGTGGTGCTTCTCTTCTCGGGCGACGACGCCATATTTGGCTCGTATGCTATTCGTGAAGATGGCTCTTCTTCGTTCGCTTTCCAGGTGGATCTGGATTCCATTCTGAGCGGCACGGACTGCTTCTGCTGACTCGTTAGTGGTGGGGGCGCCTTACGCTGCACGGGTGGCTCTCGTTGCGGCTGCTGCTGTGGTTGTTGCTTGTGATGGTGGGTTGCCTTTTGGGCGTTATTGCTCAACGCGTACTTTTCCAATAAGGAACGATACGACTTGACCCGTGGTTTTTCCTTCTCCTTCTCCGTGACATGGACGGATGAACTGTGTGGGTCCGTCGTCGTCGCGTACCGCTTGCTTTCTTTGACTTGTCGCATCGACGCTTTCTTCACCATGCCACTCTGTCTTTGCCCATGCTGGGTTTCCCGATCCCGATCTCGGGGCTCCCCATGCAGCGTGGCTTTTTGGTTGTTGTCTTCTCTGTAGCTACTAGCTTTGTCGTCGTCGTCATCACCTCTCCCTCCTTCTCCGTGACTGTCTTGTGCATCGCCCACTCCTTGCAGCTCTGGCGAGTCTCGATATCCCACCACTTGGCGTGGGAGTAGTGCTTTTCCATCGTTCAGCTGCTGCTCCAAACTTCGAATCTTGTTCACATCTTCCGCTCGCCATTTCGCAAACACTTCATTATCACGAGCAAGCCGTTGGATATCGTCCTCTTTGGCTTGTAACTTCGTTGCAAACTCTTTTTGCATGGCCTCCAATTCCTTGAGCCTCGTTTCATGGCGACGCTTCTGTTCATGCGCGAGCTTTTCCTTGAGTGTTTTGATTTGAGCTTTTGCAGCCAGCAATTCCGAACTGCCGCTGAACGACTCGTTGACACGGACGACTTGGATCACTGACCGCGCTCGATCGGCAAACTGAAGCGTGCGGATGGTCTCTTCACTGGCCTTTTGTGACGAGCTCACGGTCGCGATGAGAAACGCCAGCGTATTGCCACCAAAGGAGTCTTGAAGCAGCCGCGTCAGCGTCGAGTCCCTGTACGGGATATGGCGACGCCCACTTTCTGCCAGCGCCGCGATACAATTTCCCAGCGCTGACAGGCTCGTGTTGATATTCTTGAGCTCTTGCGCATGGCGGTCTTCGACTTCCACGTCCGTGTTCCACTTTTCCGAGCCTGCGAGGTCCACCAAGTTGAGCCGAGACGTGCGAATCCGCTTGTCGCCATTCGCTAGTTTGCTTTCTATGGTCAAATTGATTTGCACGATCGCATGGCTTCGACTGCTCGCGGCATTCAACTCGGTCTCTCGCACCGAGCGATTTGATCTGCCCAGACGCACGAGCTCTAAAGCCTCAGACAAGCTTGTGATTTGTCGGCTCGAGAGCCCTTGGAGAACGACATTCATTCCTCCTGCTCCATCGGATGCGGGTTGTTCACGCACGAGAAGAGGCTTTTGTCGCTTGCGGTCGGTCAAAAGGTCAAAGACCCGGTCGTTGTAGATTTGAAGAAAGCTGCACGAGATCTGAGTGGTGGCGACCATGTTTTCACCACTGCTGACCTCCACAAGCGCGTGAGCCTTTTGGAGAAGATCCCGCAGCGCACGAGGGATGATCCCCCAGCCAAACGATGGGTCTGTCGCTGGCGGTGTGGCACTGGCTTCCACAGTGATTCCGTCCTCGCCAAACATGGTGTGGGTCTTGCCCGTGCCCGTTTGGCCGTACGCAAAGATCGTGGCATTCACGCCGTCCAACGCTGCGGCGATGGCACGCTCCATGGCCGAGTACACGTCTTCTTGGGATGCAACAGCAGCGAAGACACGGTCAAAGGTGCACTGTGTCACTGAGCCCATGGTCGTGGATTGGACATAAATGGTATTCTTTGCGGGAGTATCACCAAGTGTGACGGCGTCTTCTGGCTCGCTGTCTCCTGCTGTTGCTGCTCCTCCGCCTCGACTTGGTGGTCGTACGCGAACAAACACTTGGATACGCTGCGGACTACTTGCTGGTGTGGGGAAGCCAGTCGAAGACGGCAGCAGCGGGTCATTCAGTGGCAAAGACGCACATGATGATGATGATGCTACCGACCGAGCAGATGGAGGCCCACTACGGGAAGTCGTCGCGGTCTCCGTCTCACCAGTGGTGGGGCGAGTACATGCGTCATCGCCACTCTCGTCCACTAGTTGTGCTGAATGGCTTGGACATCCACCACTGCCGTCTAGTTCATCATCATCATCTTCTTGCTCATCGTCGTCCGCTGGTTCGTCGTCGTCGGAACCGTTTTTGTCTCCACCACTCCGCTGGATTGATTTCTCCTGGCGCTCGTCTTCCGCGTCGTCATCCACAACACGCTGGCTGCTTGTCTCGCTCTCTGCGGTCCACAGTCTTGACGTTGTCGTAGTGGACGACAAATTGCTGCTACCGCTAGCATCACTCCTGCATAGCTCGGACGACGGGCGGCCAGTCGATGCGTCGCCAAACTGGGAAAACAGTTCCCACTCCTCACACCGCCGCGCATCGGCATCATTCGTGCTGACGGTTTCCGTCGTCGATGCCGCGGATGGCGGTGGAGACGCGAAGCCCGTGTCCTCGCCATCGTCATACACTTCTTCCTCTTCTTCTTCTTCCTCCTCTTGTTCTGCTTCTTCTTGATCGAAGGATTTGCGTGGATGGTGACGGCGACTCGTTGCTGGGAGGATGTTCATGCCGCTTTCACTCCATTTCGCTCTTGAATGATTTGGCGTTGTTGCAAACGGCAGGTATATCCGCCGTGATCACTCTCGGCTCCCCAAACAGCTTCTGCTATAAATACACGCATGCGAGTCAATGGCTCTTTTCCGTTCGTTACCACCAAATCGTGAGCAAACAACAAAATACGGCCAACAACAAAAAGGGTTGGGTCGTGTCACTGCCTCCATCAAACAAAAACCATTCTCCACTCTCTATTTGGATTAGCACCCAGCAAAAAACAAAAACAATGGCCAATGCGATACGCTCCCAAATACTCAACTCCTCTCTATATGGCGTGCGTCGTTTTTCTTGATCACTCTGATGTCTACAGTGCATGAGACACACAGTGTCAGTCAGTCAGCCACGCCACTGATGTATAAGAGGAATGATCTCACTGTACCATTTCTGGGTAAATTTCCTCAATCACCCCGTCAAAATCGGAGGCACGCATCCGTTTCTCGAGCTCATCCGATAGCGAGTTCAAGTCAAACGCGGGCTCAGCGACTTCTTCTTTTTCTTCTGGCGGCGACAACTCCAATGCTCGATTTCTTTGTCGTGTTGTTGGTGGCGGTGCGACTGCTGGAGTCGTTGTCGCCACTGCTGTCTCACTGCCAAAAATCTCAGGCGCATTCCGCTGACGAGAGGACACGCGCATGGCTCGTTCACTGCTTGGCGTTACGGCCGCTGTTGTGTCAGCTCCACCATCTACATCTGCGCCACGGCGCGAGCTTCGTCGACTTGGCGTGACATCCACTGCTGCTGCTGGTGCGGCAGCATCCGCATGGCGACGTCTCTTTCGTGGCGTCTCATCCAGCTCCTTCACGTCTCCACCAGATCGTTTACCATGCGTATCATCGGAATGATGTGTCGACCGCGAACTCGTGCGGCGTGGCACAAGCACCACTTGTTCTTCTTCTTCTTCTTCTTCTTCCGCTTCTTCGGCATTTTCGTTGCCTTCTTCTTCTCCCTCTTCTACTTGAGACCGTGCACGCTTTCTGGACTTTCCAGACTTGCCGCCCTTTTTCCGTGATGGCTTGACGACTTCTTTCTTTGGCACATCCTCCATCGTGTCCCCCGTAAATTGTGTAAAAATTTCTTTCATCACCGCGGTCGGCCGCTTCTTCAAGATCATTTCCATCGACAGTTCCATTTTCTTGATCGCGCACAAGTTCAGCAACCGCTTCTTCTGCCGGTCCCGCTGACGAGCCATCTCAACGATCATCCGGCCACGTTCAAGTTGCAGTCGGAGCTCATGTAAATGTGCGAGGATCTCGCCTGTGAACCACGATTGGCGGGCCTCGTCGTACGCGACATCGGCAGGCGGGTGGCTCGGACAGTAAAACTTCCAGTCCGTTTTGTTTGACTTCTTCACATAGTATTTCTTTCGAGCGGCACACGTCGGGTGGAACCGTTTGCTACAGTTGTTGTTCCCACAACTTGCAAGGTTTCGCTTGAAAAAAAACAAAGAAACAAAATACAAGTCAGCATCCAGAAAACCCCACAACCACTCATATACAAAATTCAATGACGTACCCCTCTCGACTGGCAAACGTCGCACCGTCCAGTTGTTTCATTCGATAGCACCGGCGGCGTCGCACAAAGCACGTGGTTTCGCTTGTAGACCTTGGCTTTGGCCATTCGAGCACATAGCACGTGGACCCACCGGTCGGCCGTATCTACGGCAGCTCCATTCTTCGCAAGAGGATCCGCGCCACCACTGATCAGAGGCACACAAGGCATCATATAGTCACTCGCGCGATCACAGACAAGGCACGTCGCGGCGGCTGCCTTCTTGGCTTGATCCACCAGCGTACACCGCTCGCAGATCCAATTGCTTTGGAAACAATCCGAGACATCGTCGATCTCACTCAGACAGCAGGATGCGTGGACAAAGGTATTGCAATATTGGCACCGCAGCATCAGCTGCCGCTTGGCCAGGTGGTTGACATCGGGCAAGTCGGCTGGGACGGGAGACGCGTAGTCAAAGCATGCAGCACAAAGCTCCTTGTCGGTCCATTCCTCGGCTGTCAGCGTGTTCGTCGCCGTGGCTTCGACAGAGACACTCCCTGCTCCACGGCCACTCGCCATCGGTTGAAGCTTGCTTTGTGTGGTGAAGAACGAATCGATTCGGAAGCGGCGACGGTTCTTGCGCTGCGAGAGGCGAAGCTCTTCTGTGTAGTCGTCGGGCATGTGGCGCCCACAGTGCATTGCGAAAACAAGACCGCTGCCTCCGCCACTGTACACGTAGCTCTTGTCTTGTGGGAGACTCACTGTCATGGGATGGCCTTCAAACCACCCACAAAGGGGATGATACGACACGGAACAGTCTGGATGGCAGCACTGGATCGTGCGCCCACACGCGACACGACAGTACTGGCACAACGAGCCATGCTCCAGCGAAGTATGTGCTCGAGAGGCCACTATAGCGGCGCTGTTCTTGCCGTCTTTCTCCACAGCTGCTTGCTGCGGGTAGATCAGTGCTTTCAATTCCTGGGTCGTGTCAACAAAACGCGTGCGGTGGGCCGAGTCGACAAGCTTGATTTCCGACAGGTTTTGCAAGTTTCCAATCCAAACGCCTGGACACCACAGCGAACAGACCACGTGGACCCACTTGCCGTCGATCGTCTTCTTGAACGCGCCGTCGCGCAGTGGACACAGCTGACAGTACACTTCCACCGCTGAGTCTCTGCCGTCATCCTCAAGGCGACACCGGTCACAATAGAATTCACCATTCGGCACATGCTGAATGCCGTAACACCGCTGGTGGACGGCAAGATCACAGCGATCGCAAAAAATGATGGGATTCGACTCGGGCGACTGTCCGTCAAAGCAAACCACGCACGTGCCGTCGTCTATGAGGTCTTGGTCTTCTTCCACTGCGTCTTCCCCTTGTCCACCACCACTGGCTTTCTCTTGTTTCTCGCCAACGTTGGTGCCGTCTGTGGATGGATCAACCGCAGCAGGAGCGGCTCTCCAGAATGCGCGGTAGCCGATCAAGAGACTAGTGCTCAGCGCCTTCCACAAAGCAAACTCTTTGTAGTACGACTCGACCGCATGTTTTTCCTTTTGCGCTGCTTCTTCGTGGGCATCTTGAAGCTGTGTACGGCGACAAAGCCTGCGCACACGGTGGCGGTTTTGCTGCATTTGCTCTCGCAATTGTTCGATCAGAACACTGGCTTCGGGTGTCAATTCATCTCGTTCTTGTGGGACAGCTTCGTCGGTAGTTTGAAGACTGCTTGGTATGCTACGGACGTCTTGCAGGGAGATCCACAGGTTCTGATTTTGGCCACTGGGGAAGACCGGTTTGAAGTTCTCAAGGCCAGCACCGACGATCGTAGAGACAGCATCCGGATGGTACTTGACCCACACTTGCGTTGCCTGCCCATTTGTAGAACTACCCATCGTCTCCGTGGGCGGCTCCAGACGGAACGCAAGCCGGCAACTCACGCTTTCTCGATCCGTGTTCTTGAATTGCACCACGACCTCGCTCTGATCAACTTGCTTGGCTGCTGTTGTCGTAGCATCGGCTGCTGGTGGTGGCGGGAATGGCTCCTGGGCGGCTGTTTGTCTACTACATGTCGTATGGTCCACTTGTATCAGCGGTTTGACAAAGAGATCATCGAGACAGCGCATGCGACTTCCTCGCATCATAAAATCACAGCGATGCAAAATGCTATTCAACGCCAACGTTTCAGGAGCATCCGCGGGGCGATCAAAAAGCACGGTATCCGCGCACTGCATGGCATCATGCGTCGTGATTTTTTGGCTGAAATTGCCCATATCTTCCAGACGAGCGCCACATAAATTCTTGCACAGCGGTTCCATGCGTTTCTTTAACAAAATCTTGGTGCTGAAAAAGTTATTGTGCACGATCTTCCACAGATTGGTCGAGTCCAGTAAACTGCCCGCAGCTTGGCCGGGCCATGTGGCGAATAAAACATCGGAAAGGTCAGGCGCTTGGGCGGTTTGCACCATCGACGCCGCGGCTTCATCTTCCTGTGTTAAATCAATCATACCCGATGAAGTCGTTGCTTGCCGCTGGCCGCTTTGCTGCTGCCGTTTCCGACTGGCCGGGTTCTTGCCTGGATGGGAAGACGCGCCACCATTCTTTGCTCTTCCTTTTCCGCACTTTTTCATCATGTGGCCCATCATCTTTGTTTCTCGCACTTGCTGCCCACACTGCGGACACGGTCTCATTGGATAGGCATGCTTGCGGTTGTTCTTGGATGCCTTGGCGGGCGTGTTGGGCGTTGCGCTTTCCTCTTCTGCTCTTGTGATTGCGTTCTTCTTCCCACCAGCAGCTCCGTGGCCGTAATCAACCGCGACAGCACTGACTCCTGCTGCTTGCAACCGCTGCCGCCGTGACTTGGCTTCTTCCTTGGCGAGCCAGCTGATCAGGCAAAGCGTCTCATGGCGCTCAAAATTGATCGACGGCACTTTTGTATGGCAAACACGGCATTTATCTTTGTTTGCAGGATGCTTTTCCAAAAATGTCAACAACAAAGGGGACGATTTCCACGAATGGTCCACCATTTCGTACTTGAACGTCGCAATATCACTGGAATGGGTCTTGCAATGGTACACTTGTTGGCTGTCGTTGTTGTAGCCCGTGAAGATCACATCCGACGGCGCGCGCATGGCACACACCACGTGGAACGCACGCGCGCAGCGCCCACTGATACACTGGATGCAGCCGCCGCGCTGGCCACAAATGAGACACTTGAGCGCTTCACGGCTTCGGTCCAGTAATTGGATGTTCAGCACTTCATCCATCTCACCGGTGAGGCTATGCGAGAGCTCTGGGATCCAGTTCATGCACAATACGTGGCTCCATACGTTTGCTTGGCTCGTGAGCCGCAAGGCTCCGCCTTCACATGGACAAATCACACAGCTTGGCTGGACGCGAGGCGGCTCGCCAGCGGAAGATGGCGCGGTCTCCATGTAGCTACACGGCTCGCAAAGCCACGCAGAACCGTCGGTTGGGATGCTCTTGCCGTAGCATTTCACATGTACGTCGATCGCGCAGCGCCCACAACGGATGAGCGCCGTGCCGCGGTAGTCGTCTTCTTCGAGGCACACGCAGCACTTGGTGGCGACTTTGAGAGTATTGTTTGGTCCACTTGCACCAGCGCTTCCAACTGGCTGTATATGTACACCCGTTGTATTCATGATTTGAACAAAATTCAATACAGAAACGTGGCAAAAAAATGGCGGTCTTCCTATTCGCAATCGGCGCTTGCTGGTGAACCCAAGTTTAAGGTTTTTCTCGCCTTGTTCGAGAAAATTTGATTCAAATTCCACACCGTTGGCAACAAAAAGACACCGTCTATTGAACGCGCCAGTTTTTGTGTCTTGAAGGCCTCAAATAACCGCGTCGCGTCGCGCCGCCGGAGATGCCTCGGGTCCCCGTTTCGGCACGTTTCCCGTCACAAACGATGCTTCCTTCGCCCGCGCTCCCCACACAAACGTGTTCGGGTTGGTGACCATCACTCTTGGTGGTGATTAAAACAAGTTGGTAGGTGTTTTAATCTAGGCTAACATATGCTAAGCTAAATCAAAACGTTAGCCTTGCGTACATTTCGACCAATCACATGGCGACCGCTAAACGTCGCTTCATGGAAATCCCAAAGGAAACATTGGCAAACCTTGGGGGCGGGTAGGAAGTAATATACGACAATGGCCACCCCAGAGGCTGCTACTAATGCAGGCGGTGGTGCTTTAAAGTGGGTCAAGCTAGATCACACAGCCGCCCGTGGCAGTGAAGTCCCAGCGCGGCGCTCGGGCCATACGCTCTCTATCATTGGCTCGAACGGGTACCTCTTTGGCGGCTGCGACTACGCCGAACCACCAGGTCCGACAAACGACCTCTTCTTGCTCAAGATCAACACAAGCGCGCCATGCGAGTGGGAGAAGATGAAGTTCCCACCGACATGCCTTCCGCCGCCTCGGTGGAAGCACTCGGCGACGGTCGTGGACAACAAGATTGTGATCTTTGGCGGCTTCCACAGCAGCACCACGCGCTTCAATGACCTCTGGGTGTTTAACCCCATCACAATGGAGTGGATCCAGCCTGGCCATCTGAACAGCAACGGTTCAATAGGCCACAGCGCACGCAACAGTGTCTCGGGCGGCGGCCGCGCGTCCACATCCGCTGCGTCAGGTGGCGGCGGTGGTGTCGGAGGAGGAGGAGGAGGAGGCGCTGCAGGTGGCCCACTCGTGCCAGCACCACGTGGCGGCCACTCAGCCGTCCTGGTGCGCAGGTGCATCTATGTGTTTGGCGGGTACGGTGGCACAGGTTACGCTCGTCGCGACTTTGATGACCTGTACCAGTTACGGTTGGACGACTGGTCGTGGGCCAAAGTGACGACCAAGGGCAAACCACCAGAGAAGCGCGCCGGCCACCAAGCCTGTGCCGTCGAAGATCGCATGCTTGTCTGTGGAGGCTGGAACAGTGTCATCCAGTTCAACGACCTCCATGTATTGGACACGACCACGAATACCTGGTCCTGTGTGGACGGCACGCAAATGGCCAACCCATTGCCGCGGTGGAACCACGCATCGTGCGCGGTGCTCGCGATCCCACATGCCAAAGTCTTTATCTTTGGCGGCGTTTTGGGCGAAGCCAACAACTACAATGGCCAAGGCGCCTACGTGAACGATATCGCAGTGCTGGACAGCGGCGAGATGACGTGGACTACGCCCGAGATCCGAGGCTCGCCGCCTTGTGGACGAGCGGATACGACGCTCGCGTACGATGACAAAGGCAGTCGCCTGCTGGTGTTTGGCGGCTGGGCAAACGTGTGGCTCAACGATCTATTTTCACTGGACGTGAGCTGCGTTGTTGGCCCTCCCTACGGAATCACGGCCGTGTTCCCAGAGTACGGACCCATTACAGGCGGCACGCTGCTCACGATTGAAGGCATTGACTTCATGAATCGGCCCGTGCTTGTTCGCTTTACTTGTCGCAAAGGCTCGTTAGAAGTCGCGGGAGAGTTTGTCAATGACCACACTTTGCGTGTGGTCACGCCCGACTTTTCTTCGTTCATGGCCGGCGATGTCCAAATCCGAGTGGCGCTGCAAGGCGACTCGTTCACGACGACTTGCCAGACGTTTTCGTTCTTTGCCGTGACCCACGCGCCGCTGTGCTTTGCCTACGGGCCTGGCGTGCTTTGTGGAGGCGCGAGTGGCGAGTTGACGTCGTTCATCGTCCAAGCAAGGGACGTTCAACGAGGCATGCGCACACGAGGCGGTGATTCGTTTTCCGTGGATATTGAAATCGAAGAGACCGGCCCGTTGTTTGTGCCAAATTTGCAAATCCAAGATTTAGAAAATGGCCGCTACTTGGTGAGCTACACGCTGCCAAAGGCAGGCGAGTACTTGATCCACGTGGTGTTTAACGGCACGTTTGACGGCACGGCGGGTCCGATCCGAGGCTCGCCGTTCAAGGTTTCCTTTGATGATACCGTGACGCGTGAACTCAATTTGCTCACGGGCAAACTCGTGACTGATGAACTGATCCACCAGCTTCAGTCGCTACAAATCTCCACAAAGGAATGCCTCGTGGGTCTTGAGCAGCCACTCGCGGACCCGTCGTGGACGCCCGAACAGGCCACAAACGCACTGATCGCGTTGAAAGAACATGTCTTCCATGTGGAAAAGCGAGGCGAAGCCATCACGTTATCGATCGACCAGCTCAAAGCCCAGATTTTGTTTCTCAAAGATGCCGGTATCATCGTCCAGCGAGAACAAGATCTGATCCTCGCCGTGGAGCTCATGTGGGACGAAATCAAGCGCAAAGTGCCCGCTGCTAGCACCCGCATTGCGCCTCTGATCGCTGCACAATCGTTGAAATTC
This sequence comes from Pythium monospermum, assembly GCA_023336165.1. Taxonomy (NCBI): domain Eukaryota; phylum Oomycota; class Peronosporomycetes; order Pythiales; family Pythiaceae; genus Pythium; species Pythium monospermum. The sequence continues at coordinate 35,666 of JAADWJ010000054.1, forward strand.
CGCCAGGAAATCGCCGAGTACGTTGACCACCTACAGCAAACTGAGGCGCAGCTCAAGACCAAACCGTTTTGGTTGTTTTCACTCGGTGTGCGCACTGCTCAAGACCAAATCAACCAAGAAAAAGCCGCTTATCAAATGGAAGATACGCTTTTCCAACGCAAAAAGCACATCGCCGAGATCTTGGAGTGCAGTGATCTCGTAGAGCCGTGTGAAAAGGTGCTCGTGGCCATGGAACGCACGCTTATGCAAATCTCTTTGCTCTGGGAATCCATCTCGGACGTCACGCGCAAAATTGATTTATCGAAAGAAATCCCATGGTCGCTGGTCGATGGGCTTGTGTTGGAAGAAGAAGCCAAGACTTTCATGGCGCTTGTCAAGGCCACAAGTAAAGAGATCCGAGACTGTGACGCGTTCAAGCAGTTTGAAAAGCTGGTGCGTGATTTTCTCAGCACGTGTCCTCTTTTCCAAGCGCTTCGCCATCCGTCCATGCGCCGCCGCCATTGGCAAGAGCTCATCAAAGTCACGGGCAAAACAGCACAAAACTTTGACTGTCCCGAAGATAACCCGTCTCTGAAATTTGCCGACATTTTGGCTTTGAATTTACATGAATTTCAACGTGACGTGGAAGAAATCACCGATCGAGCTCAAAAAGAAGCCAAACAAGAATCGGTTTTGCAAGAAATGGACACACGATGGGCGTTGGTCACGTTTGTGATGGCGCTGTACAAAGAAACTGACACGCCGCTTCTCCACCTGGCTGAAGATACCATTGAAATGCTGGAATCCGACCAATTAGCTTTGCAAGCGATGCTCTCCGGACGCCACAACTATTTCCAATCGCTCACGGAAGCGTGGAACAACAAGCTGGTCTTGGTCTCGGAGATCATGGCCATTTTGAATGAGATCCAGCGTGCGTGGTCGTACTTGGAGCCGTTGTTTATCAAGTCGGAAGAAGTGAAACGGGAATTGCCAGAAGAAGCCAAACGGTTCATGCAAATCGATGACCGGGTGCGCCACACGCTCCATCAAATGTGGGCACCTCAAGCGTGTAATGGCAACGTGTTACTCGCGTGTCAACAACCCGATTTGCTCAGCTCGTTGACGGATCTTCGCGGGTTATTGGAGAAATGCCAACAAGCACTCAAAGAATATTTGGATTCGAAAAGACGGCTTTTCCCGCGGTTTTATTTCATCTCAGAAGCCGATTTATTGGATTTATTATCCAATGGAAGTAACCCAGAGAGTATCTTGGTACATTTAGAAAAAGTGTTTTTGGCGACCCATACACTTGTCATAGAAAAGCCGTCGTCCAAGCAGCAACAGCAGCCACAAACGACTTTTACAGCGACTCATTTTGTATCGAAAGATACCGCAAAAGAAAAAATCGCATTTGAAAACCCAGTGGAAATTTCTGGAAAAGTTGAATTTTATTTACAAGTCGTCCATGAAGCGATGCAACAAACGTTACGGGAACATGTGACACGGTCGCTTCGCCGGTTCCCCGAGCAAAACCGCGTGGAATGGCTTTTACAAAAACTACCCACCTCAAAAGAAAAAGAACCGATGGATGCTGCGCAAATCGCGTTGCTGGTCGCTGGTGTGGAGTATGCCAAAAATGTGGAAAATGCCTTTTCTTTGCTCACCAATGGCCACGCGAGTGCGATGAAAGAGACTTTTGACAAAATTGTGATTCAGCTCCACGATCTGATCACACTGACGCAGACGTTGCTGTCGAAAGAAGACAGGCAGCGGGTCATGTGTATGATCACGATGGACGCCCACGCACGCGATATCGTCCAGAAATTACTTCAAGATAAAATCACCAGTGCGAGTGCTTTCCAATGGCAATCGCAACTCAAGCAAAAGCGCGTCGAGTACCAAAATAAAACGGTGTTGGAAATTTGTGATGCCACTTTTGACTACGGATTTGAATATTTAGGAAACGGTCCACGGCTTGTGGTCACGCCATTGACCGACCGCATCTACGTGACCGCGACCCAGGCTTTGCATATGCAGTTAGGCTGTGCACCGGCTGGACCAGCCGGCACGGGCAAGACCGAGACGACCAAGGACTTGGCGAATATGGTCGGTAAAGTGTGCTATGTGTTCAACTGCTCGCCAGAGATGGACTACAAGAATTTGGGAAATATTTTCAAAGGGCTCGCAAGCGCGGGCGCGTGGGGGTGCTTTGATGAGTTTAATCGGCTCGCACCGGAAGTGTTGTCGGTCTGTTCGGTCCAATTCAAGGCCGTGTGTGATGCGATTCGAGCGGATGCGGAGACCGTAACGATCGAGGGAGACAAGGTCAAGTTGGATCCAACTTGTGGCACGTTCATCACGATGAATCCAGGGTACTTGGGCCGCTCCGAGCTTCCAGAGGGGCTCAAGGCACTTTTCAGGCCGATCACGGTCATGGCACCGGATTTAGTGCTCATCTGTGAAAATATGCTCATGGCCGAAGGATTCAAAGACGCCAAAGTGCTGGCGTCCAAGTTTTTCAGCTTGTACTCGCTTTTGAAAGAGCTGCTGTCCAAGCAAGACCACTACGACTGGGGGTTGCGTGCAGTCAAGAGCGTGCTCGTGGTCGCCGGTGGGTTCAAGCGAGCCGAGCCAAAGTTATCGGAACATGAAATTCTCATGCGCGCCCTGCGGGATTTCAATTTACCGAAAATCGTCGAGCAAGATTTGCTCGTGTTCAATGGGCTTTTGGGTGATTTGTTTCCACAATTGAACCCACCACGGAAAGTCGATGAAGTGATGGAAAAGTACGTCCACGTGGCCTGTGAAGAATTGGCGTTGTGGCCCCACGACCAATTTCGACTCAAAGTCGTGCAATTGGAGGAATTACTGGCGATCCGCCACTGTGTTTTCATCATGGGACCCGCTGGAAGTGGCAAGACCGAGTGCAGAGACGCCTTAATGGCCGCACGCAAAAAGAAAGGAGACGAGTTTACCACAAAGGTTGTCGACTTGAACCCCAAGGCCGTGTCCACGGAAGAGCTCTACGGGTACATGGTGCTGGGCACCCGCGAATGGAAAGACGGGCTACTCTCCAAGCTCATGCGCGAGCTTGCCTCGGCGTCATCTTCTTCCACGGGCGACAGTAGCGCGAGTACAAGTAACCGTCCGAAATGGATCGTCTTGGATGGCGACTTGGATGCCAACTGGATCGAGTCCATGAACTCGGTCATGGACGACAACAAAATGCTCACGCTGGCGTCGAATGAACGGATCCCACTCAAGCCCAACATGCGCATGCTCTTTGAGATCCGCGATCTCAAATATGCGACGCCTGCGACGGTCTCCCGCGCGGGCATCTTGTACATTTCCAACGACGACGGGTTCCAGTGGAAGTCGCTGCTTGCGAGCTGGGTGAGCGCCAAGGCCACGACGCAAGCGCAGCGCACGACGCTGGGAGAGACCATGACCAAATACGTCGAGCCAATTCTGAATTTCATCAAGACGCAGTGCAAAAGTATCGTGCCCATGGAAGAAATCACCTTTGTGCAAGGCTATTTGTACTATTTAGACGCCGTGCTGGACGCCGAGACGCTCAGAGATGGGAAAAAAGTGGAAATTCTCAGTGGGTTTTTGTCCGTGTGGGCGTTTGGCGCTGCACTTACGATCGGCGACGACGGCACCGATTTCCGCAGGCTTTTTAGCGAATGGTGGCGCTCGGAATTCAAAACTATCAAGATCCCTACCCGCGACACGGTGTTTGACTACTGGCTCAACCCGACCACCATGAATTTTGATTCCTGGCGCGCGTCGCCGTTTTTCAAGGTTGTCCATTTCGATGGCTCGGTGCCCATGTCGTCCATCACGGTGCCGACCACCGAGACCGCGAGTATCACAAGCTGGATGAGCTTGATGGTGCGAGAACAGAGGCCGTTCATGCTCTGTGGCCACGCCGGCACGGGCAAGACCCAGCTCGTGCAGGGCCTGCTGTCTAGTATGGAGCACGCCACGCAGCCACCACCCAGTGGAGCTACCACAGCCCACAGCTCGGCAAGCTCGACAACCAGCAGCTTGACTATCAATTTCAATTATTACACCAGCGCGGCGTCGTTACAAACCATTCTCGAGTCGAAATTATCCAAAAAAGTCGGTGCAACGTTTGGACCAAGTGTCGGCTCGCAATTGATTTATTTCCTGGATGATCTCAACTTGCCCCAACTGGACGCGTACGGTACCCAATCGGCATTGGCGTTATTGCGGCAACAATTGGATTATTCGCATTGGTACGATCGCACGAAATTGACACTCAAGAAAATCCAAAATGTGCAATTTATTGGAAGTATGAACCCAAACGCTGGCAGCTTTTTCGTGAACCCACGGCTGCAGCGGCATTTTGTGACGTTTGCGCTGCCGCCGCTCAGTTCCGCGAGCTTGCAAACGATTTACAGCACGTTTTTAGAAGGCTACGTGGCCGATTTTGTGGAAGAAATCCGGAAATTGGCGCAAAATGTGGTGCGTGCAGCGCTTGGGTTGCATTTACAAGTATGTGGCATGTTTCGTAAAACCGCGGCGAATTTCCATTACGAATTTAATATTCGCCATATTGCGAGTGTTTTCCAAGGAATTTTAATGGCCAAGCCAAGTATTTTTGACGATCCGTTGAAATTTGCACTTTTATGGGCCCACGAGTCCTCGCGCGTGTACGGTGATCGGCTTGTGGATGGCAAAGATGTTGCAAAATTTACGTTTTTATTACAGCAACAAGCACGGAAATGTTTCCCGTCATTTAATTTCACCAAGTATTTTTTGCCGCCATCATCAAGCGATCATAATACCACTGGAGCAGCCGAGCAGCCGATTTTATTTTGCCATTTTGCGAATGGGCCGCGCACCAACGAGTACGACCAAGTCACTTGTTTGGAAACGCTTTTAGGAATCGTGGAAGATGCGTTGGCGGAACATAATGAGGTTTTCCCTCGCATGGACTTGGTGCTTTTCAAAGACGCGTTGGACCACGTGACAAGGATCGTGCGTATTTTGAGTAATCCGTGCTCGGGTGGCCATGCGCTTTTAGTCGGCGTCGGTGGAAGTGGCCGTAAATCACTCGCCAAATTGAGTTGTTTTTTGTGTGGGTTTGCGCTTGCGGAAATCACGATTACGCAACATTATTCACTTTTGGATTTTAAAACCGATTTACAAAATTTGGTTTTACGCGCGGGTGTGAAAGGAGACCAAATGGTGTTTTTACTTTCCGAAACGCAAATAAAAAATGAAAAAATGCTTGTGCAAATCAATGATTTATTATCCAGCGGCAATATTCCGGATTTATTTACAAGCGATGAACAGACCACAATTCTTCAACAACTTGCCCCAAGAGTCAAAGCCGCTGCTGCTGCAACTGCACAGCAACAACATCAAAATGGACCAGGAGGAGCCACTAGTAACCGCACGGTTACTAGTGGGCTCTCTGAAAAAGAAACTGGTTGGCTTTTTTTTGTGCAAGAAATCAAAAAAAACTTGCACGTGGTTTTGTGTTTTTCACCAGCTTCCAGTGATTTTAGAACAAGAGCACGGAAATTCCCGGCGCTTGTGAATTGTACCAGTATCGACTGGTTTCAACCGTGGCCAAAAGATGCGTTGCAGTCCGTGGCGTGTAAATTTTTAGATTACGAAACACAAGCCAAAAAATGGATCAAACGCGAAGACCAGGTGGATGCAATCCAGAAATTTTTCCCGTTTGCGTTTCTAACGACAAATGAAATCGCTTTTCAATTTGAAAAAAATGAAAAACGACAAGTGTATTCCACGCCAAAATCGTATTTGGAATGTATTACGTTATTCCAAGAATTATTATCCACAAAACAAGAAAAATTCACAAAAGCGATTTCAAGACTACAAAGCGGATTAGAAAAAATGGAAAGTACCCAAAATGTGGTCGCGAATATGGAAGATGAATTAACGTTGACACTGGAAGAAGCTGAAAAAAAAAGAATTATTGTTGAAGAAATTGCGAAACGGCTGGAACAAGATAAACAAGTGGTCGAAAAAGAAACATCAAAAGCGAATATTGAAAAACAAAAATGCCTCGTGATCCAAAGCGAAGTCTCGGCGAAAAAGCAAGACACCCAAGCCGATTTAGCACAAGCGCAGCCCATGCTGGAAGCCGCGATGGCAGCGCTGGATACGCTGAATAAAAAAGACTTGGGCTCTTGCAAGACCATGACCAAACCGCCCGCTGGGGTGGGCGATATTTTTGCCGCGGTTTTAGTGCTTTTTGCGGGCATTAATGACCAAATTGTTGTCCAAAAAAATGGCAAAATCAAAGAAAAAGACCGCTCGTGGGAAGCCTGCAAGAAAATTTTATTGAGCAATGTGAATCTTTTTGTCGAGGAATTGCAAAATTTTAAACAACTCGTGGATACGCAACAAGTGCCCGAAACAAATTGGAAAGAAGTGCGGCCGTTTTTACAATTGGAATATTTTAATGTTGAAGCCATTGAAAAAAAAAATTCCGCCGCGGCTGGGTTGTGTGCCTGGGTGGTCAATATTGTTTTATATTATGATGCCATAATTGTGGTGGAACCGAAAAAGAGGGCTCTTGAAGAAGCCACTGAAAAATTGAAAATCGCGAATGAAAAATTTGAAAATGTCCAACAAAAAGTGGATGCTTTCGATGCGAAATTGGCGCTTTTGACATTGGAATTTGACGAAACCAATGCGCAAGTTCAAAAGGCGATTTGTGCCGTTGAAAAGGGCCGGCTGCGAATCCAATTAGCGACCCGGTTGACGTGTGCGCTGGGCAGTGAAAGCACGCGGTGGGCAAGTGATTTGATGAAATTGGAAGAATCGGCAGACCAATTGGTCGGGGATGTGCTCTTAGCGGCAAGCTTTGTGTCGTACATTGGCGCCTTCACCAAGCCGTACCGGGATGTCTTGGTAGTCGAGAAATGGGTCCCTTTTTTGCACACCTGTGTCTCTGTGAATGGCTCCAGTTCAAAAAAAGAGCCATTGCCAATGGCAAACCCATGGAATCCATTGCAAATTTTGACAAGTCCATCGGAAATGGCGGAATGGACGACGAGGGGTTTACCGAGTGACCGCGTGTCGATGGAAAATGGCGCACTGGTGAGAAATTGCACGCGGTGGCCGCTGCTGATCGACCCGCAGCTGCAAGGCATTTACTGGCTCCGTGAGATGGAAAAGCATGCTTTGTCTGCCAGGCAACTACATGTCGTGCGGCAAGACCAAGCCAATTTGCCTCAAATTTTAGAACTCGCCGTGGAAAATGGCCATTCAGTGCTGGTGGAAAATATGAGTGAAAAACTGGACGTTTGCCTGTGGCCCGTGGTCAGTCGCAACACGACAACGAGGGGCCACAAGAAGTGGCTCAAATTGGGCGATAAAATGGTCGAATTCCACCCACACTTCAAGTTGTATTTGCATACCAAGCTATCGAACCCACACTACCCACCGGAACTGCAAGCTGAGACCACGTTGATCAACTTTGCGGTCACACAACAGGGGCTAGAGGACCAATTACTGGCACTTGTCGTGCGCAAAGAGTGGCCGAAAAAGGCCAAAGCCCGTACGGCGCTTTTACACCAGCAAAACGAGTTCAAGATCAAAGTGCAAGCTTTAGAAGACCGTATTTTGACCAATTTGGCCGACGCGGAAGGAGATGTGACCGAGAATGTCCAGTTAATCGTGGATCTGGAAACCACCAAGGCTACGGCGGTGGAAATCGCGTTTAAAGCGTCCAAAGCCAGCGAATACGAATTACAAATCATGCAACTGAGTGCAAAATACCAATCGGTGGCCTCGCGGGGGGCTTTGTTGTTTTTCTTGATGGACGCGCTCCACCATTTGCACTCGTACTACGTGTACTCGCTCAACGCCTTTGTTGTGATCTTTCAGCGGGGCATTGACTTGGTCACGACTTCCGAGCGGCCCACGACCGCCAGTGGTGGAGCTGGTGGACTTCTTGGGCGACTGAAAGCCGCTGCCAAGAAAATCATCGCGACCCAGCGGTTCCAGTGGGATACTGACTTGTTGCTCGCCGACCGCGTCGTGGACGCCAGTGGCAACAGGGAGCAAGAGCTGGAGGCTCTGTTAGCAGAGACCGACAAGGAAGAAATGCTCAGTGATACCCAGATTTGGAACCGGTGCACGCAACTCAAGAGCTCCATCACAGACGTCGTGTTCAATTACATTCGTAGGGGGCTTCTAGAGCGAGACAAGACCACGATCGCGACGCAGCTTTGCTTTGCGATCTTGCAAAGCGAAAAAGCCATTCAAGGCGACGATATCCATCAGCTGGTGACCGATGGAAGTGCGTCACCAAGTGATCCAAATGCCGCGGGCATGGGGCTTTTGAGTGAGTGGATGAACGACGCGACGTGGCTCAAGATCCGCATGCTGGAAGACAGAATGCCAGCCTTTGCCACACTCACAGCGGCCATGAAATCCGATGGAGACGAGTGGAAAGAATGGTACGAGAGTGAAAAACCAGAGACCAACCCACTACCTGTCTTCTCTTCTAATAAAGGGCCCGCCTCCTCCACTGCCACGACAGCTACGTCGATGCATCTCCTGCAACTGATCCGAGCGATGCGGCCAGACCGAATGATCGCGGCGTTGCAGGCGTTTGTGATCCACCACTTGGGCAGCGCGCAATACATTCAGCAGCCGCCTTTCGATATGGAGGCTGCGTACCAAGAGACCAGCGCATCGACTCCCATGTTCTTTGTGCTGTTCCCTGGCGTGGACCCGACCTCGTGGATTGAAACGCTGGGCAAAAAATTCGATTACACGTACGAACGCGGCAATTTGGTCAACATCTCCATGGGTCAAGGACAAGAAGCCACCGCGGATGCCATGCTCATGAAATTCTCACGCGAAGGAAACTGGGTCATCTTGCAGAATATCCACTTGATGCAGTCGTGGCTGCCCAAGCTAGAGCGTACGCTGGAGCTCTACTCGGTCTCGGCTGACCAAAACTTTCGCTGCTTTTTATCGGCCGAGCCTCCGGCGTTGGCGTCATTAAGTAACCTCCCAGAGTCGCTCTTGCAGAGCTGTATCAAAGTGGCCAACCAAGCGCCGACCGATTTGAAGAGTAACTTGCGACGCGCGTGGGCTCAGTTTTCAGCCAAGCAAATCGACGACGCCGTCGCTTCGTCGTCGACAAGCGAGTACCAAGGATGTCTCTTTGCACTGTGCTTTTTCCATGCGCTTGTTCTGGGCCGCAGACGCTTTGGCTGCCAAGGCTGGAGCCGCATGTACTCGTTCAACACGGGCGACTTGTTAATCTGTGCGGATGTGCTCAAGCGGTACATCGGCGGCACTGGCATCGGGAATACCAAGGCCAAGACGCTGCCGTGGGATGATTTACGGTACATTTTTGGTGAGATTATGTACGGCGGCCATATCACGGACCACTGGGACCGGATCACGAACAATGCCTACTTGAGTGAGATTTTCACATCCGAGATTCTCAAAGGCAAACCATTAACGGTCGGCTTTCCCAGTCCGGACCCAGCGGCGTTTACATACGCCAACTATGCGAGCTACATTGAATCGCAGCTCCCCATGGAAGCGCCGACGCTGTACGGGCTCCACGCGAATGCCGAGATCGGGTACTTGATGGACGCCTCGAATGAGCTTTTCCAAGCCATCGCCTTGTTCACCCAGGGTAGCAGCAGCAGCAGCGCCAGTACCAGTGTCAGTACTACAAAATCAGCAGCAACACCAGGACCAGGGGCAGCACCGGCCACGGGCTCCAATCGTGCGTTGGCTATCGCTGAGAGCCTCTTGGACCGTATGCCCCCGGAGATTGATCTCATCGCGCTCCAGACCCGAGCGGCGCCGCTGTTACAAACCGATAGCTCGCCGTTCGTCGTGGTCGCGTTACAAGAAGCCACTCGGATGGCGTCGCTCATGAAGGAGATCCACACGACACTGAGCGATTTGATCAAAGGAATCCAAGGCACACTGAACATGACCGATGCCATGGAAGATCTCAGTGTCGCGCTCACAATCAACCAAGTGCCAGGCCGCAATGTACTGCATTTGTGCAACTGGGAGCGCCACGCGTGGTGGTCTCGAAAATCGTTATCAAACTGGTTTATGGATTTCTTGGACCGTATTATTTTCTTGACAAGCTGGACAAGTGAATTCCAAGTGCCGTACTCGATGTGGCTCTCTGGATTGTTCAATCCAGCGGCTTTTCTCACCGCGATCAAGCAACATACCGCACGGAAACACAACTTTTCTCTGGATTCCATGACCATTGAGACCCACTGTACCACTTGGACAAGCCCCGAGCAAGCGGAAATCCATCCAGAGATGGGCGCGTTCATCCATGGGTTGTACATAGAAGGAGCGCGGTGGCAACTCCCCGTGAACAGCGACGGCGAGCCCAGCTCTCTGTTCAAGTACGAAGTCGACGGCGTCTCTTGTGGTGGCCACTTAATGGACCCAGCGCCTAAAGAGCTTTTCCCAGCGATGCCTGTCATGTACGCACGAGCCGTGCTGGTGGATCCAAGCTGGGACGCCACGGGCGTGGGCTATTTCCGCCCTAAAACCGATTTGTTTAACTGTCCCGTGTACCAAACCACACTGCGTGGGCCTACCTACGTCTTCCTCGCGACACTCAACACGTCGGATGCCAAGACCAAGTGGACATTGGCAGGCGCCGCGCTTGTCATGCAAAAAGATGCATAAAATTATGCTTAAACATGTTTTATTACCATAAAAAGAGACATACATGTACCAAATCTGTTTTATACCCGTCCTAAAACCTTTTTTCGAGTTTTTTTTTAAGCCTTGTTTGGGTTGAACAGCTTGGGCATTTTTTGCCAGCACTTGTAATAATCTTGGTCATTGTGGTCACACTCGAGCGCGTACTTGGTGAGCTTGATCAAGTACGTCGACTCAAACATAAACGCCAAGCCGCCGTCAAATTTTTCAGGTTTCAACTGCGCAGCGGACGCCTTGAGGAAAGTCTCGGCATCGGGCCCATGGGGCGTATCGATGGAGTGGAGCGAGCCGCCGCCAGGCACAAAGCCGCCGCTTTTGGCGTCGTACTCGCCGTACACCATGCCCATGTACTCGCTCATGCAATTGCGATGGAAATACGGCGGACGGAACGAGTGTTCCATGACCATCCACCGTGGTGGGAAGATCACAAAGTCACACACGGCGTTTCCCGGCTCGTCCGTTTGGCACGTGAGTACACAGTAGATCGATGGGTCCGGGTGGTCAAAGCTGACCGAGTTCATGGTGCAGAAATGGTCCAAATTGTACTTGTACGGGACGTAATTGCCATGCCACGCGACCACGTTAAACGGCGAAAAGCTCATTTGCGCGGTAAACAGTTTCCCGCCAAATTTGTTGCAAATTTCGTATTTTTCGACATCACGGTCTTCGTAAAACGCCACTGGCGACTGGAAATCGCGTGGGTTTGCGAGCCCATTGGCACCGATGGGTCCGAGATCAGGGATCACAAAGTGGCGGTTGTACACTTCACAAATGTACCCTCTCGATGGCCCATCCAAGTCCACAGAGAAGCGGATGCCGCGCTGGATCACACAGATTTCATGCGGTGAGACCAGCAGTTTGCCAAATTCGGTGGTGATCTTGAGCGCGCCCTGTTGTGGCACGATGAGCAAGTCGCCGTCGGAATTGTAAAACGCCTTGTTGGTCATACTGGCGTTGGCTGCGTACATGTGGATCGCTAGCCCGGCTTTCAGAGTGGGATCCCCAGCGCCACCGATGGTGCGCAGGCCCTGGATGAAATCCACACGCTCCGAATCGTGTGGCAGTGGCATGGGCGACCACCGCATTTGCTGCGGTGTGAGTGTTTCATTGGCAAAATCGGCCTTGATGTACTCGTGGGTGACTTCTTGGTACTTGTCGTGGACGACAGGGGGCAAGATCCGATACAGCCAGCTGCGCTGGTTGCTGTGGCGCGGCAGCGTGAACGCTGTGCCGCTGAGCTGCTCGGCGTACAAGCCGTACGCGCATTGCTGTGGGCTGTTTTGGTGCTTTGGCAGTGCATTGGGAAGCGTCTCTGAGCAGAAATGGCCGCCAAAGCCTGGCAAATACTCCAGATCTTCCCATGCGACGACCTTGGAGGTCGAGTGGGTCGTTGACGCGGCAGTCGTAGCTGCTGGTGGCGGTGGTGCGGTTGCCATGCTTGTGCGTTGTGCGTTGTGCTTGGCGTGTGGTAAATGGCGCAGTGGATTCCCATTCTGTGGACGAATGGGCGGAGCTTTTCGGACATGTCAGTCGGTGGCATTTTCTGTTACAAGAACACGCGCCAAGTGCCCTGAAGTTGCAACTTAAAGCATGTGTGGCACTAGCCATTTGGTATCGGTTGCGACGGCAGAAGCATTCGATATTTTCGCCTAAAGTTGCTGAATAAAGGGGAATGTGACGGCACCTTTTCCCACCAATCCGGAGCGAGCCTAGGGCCAACTTCAACCCAGGAGTCATCAACAGACGCTGCTGCCACAATTTGGTCCAGATTACGCGATCGAGATAACGTTACTCGGATGCGAATACCGTAATTATGCGCAATAGAACGGTATTCCTCATTAAACAATAATTCAATTAAAATGTAATTTCAGATCATCTGAATAAGACCCCGACTCAGATGGGGAGTATCAGAACGAATCAGGTGTTCACGGTTGACATCACATTGAGAAAGTTGGGGGTCAAAATGGAGTCGCGCTCATCCCGTCGATTTGGCGGACCTGGCGTCGACACAACGAGCCATTTTGCAGCCGCACGCCAACAAGGAAAGCCCCGCCATGGTGGCCATTCATCACGGTCTTCGTCCTGTTCGTTTATCCTGTTGCTGCAGATTTGCTTGGCGTTAATGTGCGGCAGTTTCATCATCCAATGGTGGTCGTGGCAACCAAATTCGATCACGGGAGACGATAGCGGCGGGTACCGTGGCAATACTCAGAACCTGCGAGGGGGCGACCACGGCATCCCACCGATCGCGCGTGACCCGCGCAGACCGCGCGGAGATGGCGCACAGGAAGAAGAGCAATTTGAAGCGCAGCAGTCACACGACCCACTGCAGCGCCATGACGCGACGACGACCGCGCCACCACCAGCAGTGCTGGAGAAGTCAACGCATGCGCCATCGGATCATGATGGCATGGGTGCCACCACGGGCGCCACGATGCCACGGGTCTTTGTGCCGCCAGGACCAAGTGCCAGTGACGCCGAGATCGCCACATGGCGCGAGCGATTTAATCCATCACGCCATACAAAAGACCAGCAAAAAGTCGCCGAGATGGTCGCGTGGGCCTGGAAAGGCTACGAAGAGAATGCGTTTGGCCAAGATTATCTCAATGTTCACACGATGAAAGGAGATGGCTTGCCCGGCCACGATATGGCCATCACCTTGGTGGATTCGCTTGATACATTGTTCTTACTGGGCATGTTTGACCAGTTTGATCGTGCAAGTGAATGGGTCGGCAAGAATATGAAAAAGCGGATCTACCAGTCGGGTTTCATCAGTCTCTTTGAGACCACGATCCGCAATATGGGCGGCTTGCTGTCAGCGTACTACCTCTCAGGTGAGTGGGGGTATGGTACGTGAAACATAGTACTACTTACATGGCTAATATCTCCATTTTTGTTCGGATTGTGCAGGACAAAAGCAACTTCTTGAGGCGGCAAAAGATCTTGGGGAGGCGCTCTCGCCGGCTTTCAGTGCCTACGACCATGGTTTGCCTGGCAAGGACTTTGACGTGATGGCCAAGAAACCAAAAGTGTCAAGTTCTGTGGCAGAAGTGGGCTCGCTGCAGCTCGAGTTCAAGTACCTCGCCACACTCACAGGCAAGCGCAAGTACCACGACCAAGTGGAAAAGATCATGGACTCGGTAGGTTTCTTCGTGAGAGGGGATACGGTGGCATGTTAGGGGTGTTGGCCAACGTGTTGTTTTTCCAACTTGTAGCTGTTCAAAGAAGTCCACGAAAAGTACCCAAACGGGCTCTTACCGGTTCAGTTGAGTGTGTACACGGGTCGCATCATCCCGTCCAAGATCACACTAGGCGCCTACGGAGACAGCTACTACGAGTACTTGCTCAAACAGGTACAGCAGTACCATACAGCTCAGTGGACTTTCTGATAATGTCATCACTTAATTGCTGCTTCTCTGTGTGTGTGTGTTTTTTTTTAGTGGCTGCTGTCGGGCAAAAAAGACACCAAGTTCAAGACCGAGTACATGCGCGCCATCGACGGGATCCGCGACAAGCTCGTGGCCACAAGCAAGCCGAATGGCTTGGTCTTTATCGGCGAGCTGGTCCATGGCGAGCTGTCGCCCAAGATGGACCACCTGGTGTGCTTTGTGCCGGGGATGCTCGCGCTTGGGTACATGCACGGCATGCCTGCTTCCCACTTGGACCTTGCCAAGCAATTGATTGAGACTTGCTACCAGATGTACGCCCAAATGGACGCCAAGCTTGCACCCGAAATTGCCTATTTCAACATGCACAAAGACGCCACAAAAGACTTGGACATCCATCCACAGGATGCGTTCAACTTGCAACGCCCCGAGACCGTGGAAAGCTTGATGGTGCTCTACCGTGTGACAAAAGACGAAAAATATCGAGACTATGGCCGCCAGATCATGGCCGCTTTTGAAAAACACTGCAAGTTGCCACTGGGTGGGTACACGACCATCTCCAACGTCGCGAAAGGACCCGCCAGAGACAAGTATACAGATGGCATGGAAAGCTTTTTCCTTGCGGAGACGCTCAAGTACCTTTTCTTACTCTTCAGCGACGATGAGACCATCTTGCCGCTGGATGAGATCGTGTTCAACACCGAGGCGCATCCGTTCCCAGTGGCGACAACCGCATAGCTTTGGGTCTTTTTTATGTGACAGTTGAGGTACCTGTAACAGTCTAACAATAGAGTGCTCTTCGGTAGTTTGGGATCAGTTAGCACGTTTTTGCTTTGCTCTCTTTCATGCTGCTAACGGTATCTCAACGATTCAGCTGCAGCAGACGAGGCCCCTTTGTAAATGGGTGGTGGACTCTCCACAGCGGCGGCTTCTGCGCGGCACGGAGCATACCGATATGGCTCGCCTGGAAGTGAACACGAGCCCGAGCACGCTAGCGGCGCGGCTGCCTGTGCGTGGGTTGGCAAGTCGCTCGACTTGCCGTCCAAACCCGTCAGTATTGAAGCCAATTTCCAGATCCATGGCGTGCTGGGCACTGGCATGCTGGGCTGTGTGCGGCTCGTGCAGTTCAAGAAATCCAAAAAGTTTTACGCGCTCAAATCCATGAAGAAAGACGAGATCATGGCGCAAGCCATGCTCACCCACGCAGAGAATGAACGCGCCGCTTTCCAGAGACTGACCAAGCTCCAGCACCCGTTCTTGGTCAAATTCTTTGGCAGTATCCAAACGTCCAACCATGTCCATTTGGTGCTAGAGTACGCGCCAGGTGGGGAGCTCTTGCACCGGCTCCATCAAGTCGGAGGCAAGTTCACACACGACGAAGCCAAGTTTTACGCGACCGAGCTGGTCGAATTTGTATGCTTTTGCCATGCGCAGGGCTTCATGTACCGCGATCTCAAGCCTGAAAACGTTTTGCTGGATGCAGGAGGCCACATAAAAGTGGTCGATTTGGGCTTTGTACGGCAGTTTACCGACAAGAACGAGCGATGTTCGACTTCGGTGGGGACGCCACAGTACTTGGCACCCGAACAACTCACGCAGTCCAAGGAGAAGCGCAGTTACACTTGCGCAGTGGACTGGTGGGCGCTCGCGTGTATGATCTACGAGATGGTCGTGGGCAAGACCCCGTTCGCAGCAGCGGCTGGTGGCAGCAGCAAGAACGATTCGCCTTTTGAAGTATACACACGGATTGTGAAGGGCAAAATCCAGTGGCCGCATCACATGGTCCGTACTCCACTGAAAGATTTGCTGTGCAAAATGCTGACGCCTGATTTGACCAAGCGGCTTTCTGATGGAGATGCGATCAAGCAACACGCATGGTTCGCTGATGTTGACTGGCACGATGTGCACCACGCAGATGTCGCGCCGCCGTTCACACCGCAACTGCGGATCGATGGAGACCGCTCTTGCTTTGATGAGTATCCGGATGAGCAAGCCGCCCAAGCTGGTGGGTTTACAGGCAAAGCGAATGGATCCTTTGCTTCCGAATTTCGCAATTTTTGATGAAGCCATTTTGTTCGAGTGTACCCGTAATTAGATTTGTAATATACGAAATGAGCTTGTACTAGATATGTAATTTGGCAAAATGTTCCGACTCTCTGACGAAGAGCTCACCAGATGGTCGAGTCAATGCTGAATTCAATCGATATCCGCTGCAGTAGGAGCTCGGTTTTGTCCAACCTGCCATGCCTTTTCGTGCTGTCAAGGTCTCTCTCTCGCTTACAGTACTGCACGTGATGTGACCCCGCCATGGGCGATCTGAAGACAGACAGACACACAGTCGGATGTCACATGGTGACCGATGGATGTTGGGCTTGTGTGGATCTTGAGCGAACCCGCCGGAAAAGGAGTGACACGGGTGTGCATGGGAGCCCAAGAGCCAAGCTGCCAGCAGCTCTCATTACCACAATTCCAACCATCATCAAGAAAACACGCGGTGTATTCGGTGGTTTGCCTCCATTACACCATCTAAGAAAATAGAAGCGAGAAGAGAGAGAAGCGATTGGAACTGAACTGCAACCATGCAAGTGCTACGTGCCAACGAACCTCCATTCACAAACAGTACGAGCGGCGCCGACTGGTTCCCAAAGCCTCAGCCCGTTACGATGACCATCGCCGCTATCAACACCTACCCACGCGCACCGACAATGCGGCGCTTCAGTAGTGCGGGCAGCAACCCGATGATGTGTGTGACGCTGCCAAAGGAAATGACCGACGACCCACTTGCCAGCCCAGTGAACTCCAAGCCATTGCCATCGTTCAGTAGCAACGCCAACAGCGCTGCGCATGGTGGTCTTCCTCCTTTGGCACCACCGCCTTTGGAACCGTCGTCGTCCTCGCCCAACGCGCCGTTGAGTTTTGGCAACGTCTTCACGCGCCGCCGCCAGGCGTCGATTGAGAAGAAGCCACCTATGGCGCCCACGCCGCCGTCGCTGCGCCGAACGACCTCTGCGCCTTTGGCGGCGTCGCGACTGGTCTCCAAGATATCGCCCATGCTCATGCGTGTCGTATCAGGCGGCACTGGCAGAACCCAAGCAGCAGATCAGGACGAGGACGACGAGGACGACGCTGCCAATGCACGCGAGTCACTGCTGATGCTGATCCGTGTGCCAGAGATGCGGCGCCACTCGGACAGACCGCTCATGATGTCCAGCCACTTGGACTATTAGAGTCTTTTGTATGTGTCTTTTGCGTATTCTACTTGTTCAACGTTCTTTGTGCTGTGCGTAACCAACTATCCCAGTCATGAAGTGTATCTATAGCCCCCATACCCAAGAGAGAGAGAGAGAGAGAGAGAGAAAGCGAACGAAGCTTATCTGTTGTGCAATAATAAATAAGGATTTTTGATTTCTTGTTTGTATTTGTTTTTGTATTTGAATTGCGAATATCCCACCTCTTGTTGCTCTTAACAGTCACTTTGTGTCAGTCGTTATGTGGGTGGTCGTCGTTGCGTGGATCGTGGTCGTCCAGCACGATATTGTTGCCACCACCAGCGATATCGTTGACCACATTGTCGACGACCACCGGCACGCGCGCTTCAAACAGGTAGGTCCTGTGGACAGTATATCATCCAGGCATATTAGAGGGACGACAACAAAAGGGCGTGGCTATATGTATACAACGTACAGGAGGCGGGGCGTTGCGAGCGGGCGTTCGGTCTTCCATCCTCGAATGCGGGCAATGGTTGGGTAGACATCTACAATGGCAGAGCACACAGTCCATCAGTCGATCAAGTACCACCCCCACAGTCAGAAACGAAGAAAAAGAATAAAATACCTTCCAAGAAGTAGTACATATGCCCGACGATGATGCCAATGATATCGGTCGTCGCGCTGTTGCCGAGCAGCAGCGAAAACGAGAAAAGCACCCACGGCAAGTACGGCGCCGTGAACGGGAACAGCCCCAAGAAGCTCATGCGCACATGTTCGTTGCGCCTCCCCCACAAGTACACCATCATGAAGGTCAACGACGAGCCCAAGAAGTGGATGCTGATGAATGGCGCGACCAGCTACATACCATACACAAAGTGACTGAACTGAATAATTGAGGGATACTACCAGTGCAGAGAGCGCTACACCAAACACGTACGATCATCACAAATGCGCCAAGAAGTAACATGTACAAAAAGTCGGCCGTTCGCCCACGGAACGATCCTTCTTCAAGAAGCCGGCAATACCGGACGCTACATCAAAAGCAGAACGAGGGTCTCCCCCCAGTCAGTTACGATAAACCAAAGCAAGCGCTGACTAAATAGTCCACAAGGCGACGTACACGAAATACATGTGGAAAAGAAAGTCAAGACTGAAGAGCCCGAAGAAAAGGAAGTTGGTCAGCAGTCGCCAAACCTATGAATTAGTACTGTATCGTTAGTTGCCTGTGTGTTCAACCCACGATTATGCAATGAACGTACTTGTCCTTTGAAAAAGATGAGATTGAAGTTGAAGTAGAGAGAGAACGGAGAGATAAGATCCAGTGCGCATGCGGTGGTCGTGAGGAACGCGCCCGTGAGGTACAGCCGTGAGATCACGGGAATCTCCCAATACCATTCCAACGGATCGTTCATCTTCTGTGTGCTTTCGCTTTGTGCTTCTACGAGAGGATTTCGGCGATGGCGGACACTGATACGTATGTGTTGACTGCGTTGTATCGGCAAGCGTCTCTGTCGTGGAAACTTGGTCGATCGTCCCCCTCCTCTGGGCGAAACTCTGCGTTGAGATGACACGTATTTGTTGCTTTTTGGACGGTTTATTGCGTGGAAGAGCTTCTCAAAAAATACTATTGCACAGTATTTTGACATAATATGATGCATCAATTTATCCAAATTATAGATTTCTCAGACAATGATTTGTACCGAATGAGTGTTATACAGTAAACTCATATCAACGCATGTGTTGGTACAATGTACCCATATCACACACGTCAAAAATGAAGACCATGTCACACAGTCATGACTCAAGATGGCGACCACTGCTCATGCGAACGCTCCTGTGGAGAGAGCGATCGCGCTCGCGCGAGGCCACGATTTTGTGGACGACTTTGACTGGGGGTTTGAGTCTGTCGATGGGCTCAGCGTCGTGGACGCGTGGGCCATGGCGACGCAGTGGTCTTCGGCCCTTGGGCCTCGTGTCAGTCTGTCGCAGGACATAACCGAAAAGTATCAGGTGGCCGTCGTTCCTCATTACGCGTGGGTGAAAGTGGCTTTTGGTGTCGGTGCTTCGGGTGGCCGCGGGGCGACCGTGGCACGAGCGGCGAGTCTGGTATGGCGCGCGTTGGCGGCGTGCCGTGGGTACAGTCCAAGCGACCACCCAGTGTTTTGGAAGCGGTTGTTTAGCGAATTGAAGGCGACATTTCCGGACGGATACGATTTCTTCGAGGGTGTCACGTTTCCGCGGTTTATGGTCGATCTATGGGACTCCAGAACTGCGAATACAAAAGAGCGGATGATTCGAATCTTCTGTGGGGTGGAGACTGTTGACGACTGTGGTGATGTCGAGCGCCAACTGAACGAGTCGCTTGATTGCTTGGCGCCTTTTGTGCAGAAGTGTTACCTCGAACGCCCAATCGAGTTGACCGCACAGATCGTATTGAAGAAGGTTACGGAAGCGCGCATCAGCGCATTGATTGACGAGATCCAAGCCGCACCGTCCGGGACAAGCGATGATCTTCTACGGAGGCCATCGTACGTGGTGATTTCTGTACGTATTCGTTCCCGTTGGCCGTACATGATGACTGGTATTCCATTGTATGTTGGACAAACACTGGACCCCGTGGTCGTGAAAGGGGACATGTCCACAGACCGCATGGACCATTTGGCCACCAGAGATTTTCTTCTTTGGGCTCTCCGTGTGGGCAAGACAAGCGGCGGGGTCGCGAACTTGGAGATAACACGGTGGCCAAGACGCTCCGACAACGCGCCGGCAATTTGCTCCGCGCTGCCACACACGCGGTGCTTGCAGACGTTTCAGTTCTGTTGGTTTGGGTCGGAAAGTGACCACCCACGCGACATCGCTTGGCTCGGGTATGCTCTCTTCCATCCAGAGACGACCTCGTCGACGTGGCGGAAATTATACTGGAACCAGCACTCTTCTCTGTCAACAACGGCCCGGCGTTCCCAGGCGTCGTCGACATGGACGGCGTTTGCCCAGATCGTCATGACGAAATTTGATCGCTTCCGTTATGGGTCCACCAACCACAGCAGTTGCGCACTCCAGCTCATGGCTCAGGGCAACAACTTGGCTGTGGCGCTTGGCGTTTCGCGAGTGGTGGTGGACGCATACTACACCGCGACGATCCGTGCTGGCGCCGTGATTTTGAAACGCAAACACGATGTTGATTCCGACGCAGGCGCTGTGGATATCGAGTCGATTTTGATGGTGCTGGACGAACCGACTCAGTTGGATGTGTGCGTGACGTCGCCGGACGTGACGTCGCTGGACAAGTACGTGTTTGTGATCGTGGCTGGCTATGGGAACGGGTGGGTCCACTCAAAGTCGATTGAATCGATCGTGTCGCGGCCTCCTGGACGGTCCAGTCTGACTGCGTTGAGAGTGGGCGGTAGCGGTACGTCCTCCGACCTAGGCACGGTTCGAAGTGTACTGCCACTTGTGGGTGAATCCCTCGAGTCGTTGCACTTGGAGTATGAAGTGGACTACACTCGAGTCATGGATCTGCTGACCGCGGACTCGTGCCCAAAACTGCAGTCCCTTCGGTTGAGTGTTTCAACCGACTACCGGTATACGTTTCATGCGGTCAATTACAAAACCTGGGTCGGGTGGATGTTCCCGCCCGGCTTACGTACACTGTACGTTCGTGGCCGTCCACCAACTACCGGTAGTATCTTGCGGTTCGACGAGTCCCCACTGCAGGAGCTGAAAGATCTGGTCACCATGCACATGGCCACGTCGGATCCGCTGACTGATCAAGCCATCCGAGAGTTTATCCAGCCTCTATTCTGCGCATCACCTCGGTTGCAAAGGTTCGTGTGGGGTTACTACAACGCTATGGATCAAGAGATACATCGACCCGCGCGGCTGAGCTACGCTCAGATCCGATTCCTCTCGCGCGTTGTGGTTCTTTCGGATCTCATGCAGCATCACGGCGACAGTGCTTCCCACGCGCCATTGGAGTCGATCGTGGCGTTGCTGAGTGCAGTGCGGTCTCACTATTACGGCGGCGGTGCTGGTGGGAGATCGGCTCTGGGGCAGCTTGACCGTGATCTCGTGCTGCTGATCTCGAGCTTTGTCGGGATCAATGTGCCTCGTCAGTTGTGGCTGGCAGGTTGCGGATGAATTGAATTAATTGGACTGTTCTGATTTGTCCACATGCCAACTGCAGATGATCCATCGATTGATTGACACCGTCAGCCATCAGCAGCAACGCCAATTTGAGTTCTCTCTCTCTGTTGTGTCAGTTACGGCGCAGTCCCGAGTACGAATAGTAATACAACCAAGAATATCTCCTTGTCCAAATCACAGGGGTTTTTTTTTTTTATTTCTTCGCACATACTGGATCAAACAACAGGACCGTCTTCCGACTTGGTTCGTCGGGAGAGATCGAATATCGCCACCAGTCGACTGCCAGTATCCGATATGATGAGCACTTGGGCAGCCTCGGCCGAGGCCTCGGCACTCCAATAATACCACACGACACGAGATCGCATCGACGAACTTAGCGAACTGTGCTTAAGTTCGCCCGTACATAGCGATCTGTCTTCAAGCTGGCCAAAAACGGAGGCAAGTTCAACATCCCACTGCAACATTGCACAGGCAAGCATGAGCCGCTTGGTGTCGTATCGCTCCAAAGTGCCCGCCAATATCAAACAGCGCATCGATGAAACGCTGACAACGACCATGTATCTTGTGCAGACCACAGGACCGACGTCGTATGTTGTACGAGCAAACCTCGCACACTTTCCAGAATTTGTAGGCAAAATGATGACCGCAAACAAAAGCACTTACCTTCTTGGCTACCGGTACTTTACTGCAGGTGCAAGAGCAGAACTGCGACAAAAAGCACAAAGTTCTCATCGGCGCGCTGCAAACTTGCTCCTGTGGTGATGGGGACGTGTGTATCCATATCCTTTTCGTGATGCTCAAAGTGCTCCGCGTGCCGGCGACCACGCCGATCGTATGGCAAAAATCGCTCATCGACTCTGAGGTATTGTATACCCGACTGCTCTAAGGCCAAGCCCGTGACGCCTGCGCTAGTCGTTAGGAATGTGTACTAAGAAACTCGCGTGCTGTGGATGATGTTAGATCGATGCCTTACTACGAGGAGATTACAGGACGACTCCACCGCGCGCGCCACCGCCCAAGAAGGCAGGAAGCTTTCTAAAGAAACGGCAGAAGAACGCTGGGAATTGTGATGAAGAAAGCGCGTCGCCGTCCTCGTCACAAGCGGAAGAAGCGAACGCACAGCGCCACGAACTCGTCGAGGGCGAAGTGTGTGCGATTTGCCAAGAAGACATGGTGGCCGACCAGCCACTCACGTTTTGCCGTAAAGGATGCGGCAACAACTTCCACATCGAGTGCAGTGCGTTCTTGTAAACCTCTATCTCTCCCTCTTATCAGCTGGGAATAAAGTCACCAACACTCATACTTTGATCCACAGTGAAAGTGTTTGGGGAGAGCCGCAAGCAATCGAAAGAACACATCATTTGCCCGCTGTGTCGCCATGACTGGGGCGATCTCGCACTCACCGAGCTCAAGAAAGCCATGGATGTCGCGAATAAAGCACCGAATGTCCACAAAGGCGTGACGTGTAAGAAATGCCAGACCAAACCGATCCGAAATGAGCGGTTTCGTTGCGTGCAGTGCAAGAATGTCGACTTGTGTGACCGCTGCTTCAGTACGTACAGCAGACAGCCCACAGTTAGATGCCCTGGGGGAAGTGTAGCACTGATCATGTGTTGTATGCGATTTGTAGAGGCCAATGCCCATCTCAATCACAGTTTCGTATCGAAAAAGCAAGTCGCCGATCCATGGGTGCCGGCATTGCGATCCACAATACCTAAGCCCAACAGTGTCACGTCCGAGATCATGGAAGAGCTTCAAAACCGAGAGCTCACGACAAACGACTACGATCTGCTGCTGGAATTGGACCAACGTGAAAAGTTCCCCGTGCAAGAATACTTGCTGTCCACTTTAAGTGGTGGCCAAAAAATCACAGCAGTAAATGCGAAATCGTTTGGTGAGCCAGGTGCAACGTGTGCGCTGTGTCGGCAAAGCCTACGGATCCAAGCCGACGTACGGTCCATTCTATGCGGGGTATGGCTTTCCTACTTGTTGATTTTCTACCGATTCGTGATCGTTATCGTACTGACTGTGCCTCTATCTGTGTATATGGATCTGCTGCAGCATGCCTTCCATGAGAGTTGTCTGGCAAGGTCGCTTCTCAGTCAAGTATACACGTGTCCGTCTCCAGGCTGTGAGCACGTCATGTTCCCTGGTCTCCACCAGCTGACCGTGGCCAAGTCGAAGGCCCTGGCATCCGCGAGCTGTGAAGCAGGCCATGCTCTCGAACCAGTCGTTCGACCACCGCCTGGTGCGCTGCTGGACAGCACATTCTGTATCACCTCGGTGCAGCAAAGCCACGCCCGCACTGCTAGTGCTGCATCTCATGAGACGACAGCAAAAAGAAAGGCGAATGTAACAAAGAAGCCGACTTCAAGACACGCTTCTTCGCGTGGACTGCTCTCTTCAAGACCAGAGACGACCGAGGACTTGAGCATGCTCTCGATCGGGCTCACTCCTGTAAACCATCCTCACGCATCGGCCACACTGCCTGGGGCACGCCACGCAAGATCACGCCAGTCTACGAGTGATTCCAAGTCTCGACCGCAACACCACGAACCATCCGCTGGCAAAACTAATTCAAACAGCCCTCATCTTCCCCATCTCGGCCAGACTCCAGCCTCTTCTTCGGACGATCGACTCAAGCACGCCGAGAACTTGCGATGTGAGCTCAAGCAGCTTGACAAAGAACGCCACCGCAAGCAAAACATCCAACGCCAAGAGCGAGTTCGTCAAAATCTATCGAACAACAACGAAAGCAACCATGAGGCACTGAATGCGCTTCTACTACCACCCATCGGCCAAGCTCCCGTGAAGGCCGATCTGCTACCGTTGATCCGCCGTGGTCGCACTGCCGCTCCAGCTCATGACAAAAAGATGACGCCACCAGAAAGAAACGTGGCCATGGATTTGAACCCACTGTCGATTGGATTACCCTGCGTGTCGATCAGTGCGATCCGGCAGGCGGACGGCCTCACATTGTAAGCGATCTTTTACTCCGTAAATATCTACAAGGCTTCATCCGAAGGCCGCGTCTCAACCTGCAGCTGCGGCATCATTGGCTCAGTGAGTGACCTTCAATGAAGTGAGTGCTGAAGACCCCAACGCGAGACCCAAGGACCTTTTGTGGATGTACTGGGAGTCAATTGTGTGTGTGTATTGGATATATTAATACCGTTCGCCTTAAAAGGGACGTAAGGTGCCCATCATTGAACAGTGGAAGCTCCCCTTACTGTGGGTTAATCTCATCACCAGCCACTTCAAGTTACGATTTCCTGCGATGGCACCCACAGTATCCGATACCGGTACGAAGTATTTGGGTCCCAGTAACTGTGGGTGGGTGATATGTGCTGTGCATTGGATTCATGAACTTTATCCGACCATCAAACCCACAAGTGTACACGATTTGATTGCTGGCAGATTCTCTCCTCAATGACGAGAGCATTCCCATGCCGCCGCGTCATTTTGTTCTGTTTTGGCGCCATAGAAGCGCTCACTAAAATGAGCAACTCGGTTCAAAAAAGCTCACCAAATTTCTGTGGAGGCCCTCTATTGAGTGCATCCCCGTCCATTTTTGAAAAAACGTTTTCTCACACAGCTGGTCAAAGAGAGAGCGGAAAAGCAACAACAACAAAAAGCAAAGATGCAGTGTCTTGATGTTGACGCCCTGGTGGGTCGCCGTCGCCAACGCGCTCCGCATGATGCGTCAACATCTGTCTCAGCGCACACAGCGACAACAAGAGCATCGCAGTCCTCCTTCTCGCCGTACCTGTCCACTCGTGCATCGCCAACCACGACCGTTTCCTCCGCCTCGCCACGCATGCGTTCGCGGCCACCACCACTCCATCTTGGCGACGCCAGCGCTGCAGATACCAACAGCGCCGCCAGCCCCAAGGAAGCCTCGTCTCCGACTGGCGCAACAAACAGAAAGCACAAAAGCGGTAGCGGTGGCATCATGGCGCGTGCTTCGTCGACCACCACCCATCCTTCTCGCTCTTCTTCTCGTTCTTCGTCTTCTTCTCCGCGATGGTTATTTGTATGGCGCCGCCACTGCTTTGACGCGATCATGGCCTGGGAACGCATCATGCGCTGGATCTTTGTGTACTTTCCCACGTTTGTCTACGAGCGGATCGACGGCTTGAACAACGTCGTCTCCTTCTTCTTTGTCTACGTCATGCTGCAGGTACGATGCACCTCATTTTTTGACTTGGTTTTTGTATTCTGAATACCTTATCTTATTCCTTTTTCTTATTTTGCCCACCCAAAAAGGCCCTCGCGATTCTGTGGGGTTTTCTCTTCAACGTGGGCGCGATCTTGGGCGACAACATGATCAGCATCCTCCAAATGCCCTACATCCAAGCGCTGTGTGTGTTGCTCACCCACGCCTCCGTGATCGGCATCGTGCTTTCCTTTGGCCGTGCGACGTGGATTCTCACGTGGCAATCCACGCAAAACTTCCCCATGATCCGCCGCATCATCGCGTACGAGTGCCGCCCACAATCCGTGATCCTCGTGCTCTCGTTGCCCATGCTTTTGCTGCTGCCAAACTTGATCCTCGTACCCTCCGCGTGCGCGAGCCTTGTGCTCCCTGACGACGGTAGTAATATCCTGGCGTCCTCCTCATGGGCCAAGACGCTGTGTGAAGAAACCTACCTCAAGTTTCTCACGGACCGCCATCCCATTTTCCAGCGCGCGTTGCGGCTCGCGACAGCGATCGCCATTTGGCAATTCATTCAGGCGTGTCTTGAGATCCTCCCCCGGTGGCGAGGCGCACTGACAGGCATGTCCACAAGGGCGACGTTCCTGCTCGCCGGCTTGCTCTTGGCTTTGAATGCTGCTGGTTTACTATGGTGGGTCGAGTGGATCGCTCGCCATTTCCAGTACAACATGACGCCGCTGAGTGCGATGACGCCGCTGGCGTGGGAAATCTTTGGCATGTCTTTGTTGACCGCGTGGATC